>JADDOH010006546.1:0-213593 GCA_016648135.1 Agrypnia vestita | reverse complement strand
CTTTTATCGATTGTATGTATGTGTTTTCGCGTAATTGGCCCAAAACTCTGTACATCAATTATTGTTTTTTTTTCAAGATTGATTAATTATATGGCTGTAAGAAAACCAATAAATGAAAATAAATAAAATAAATAAATAAATAAACCTCCAGTGCAGCAGGCAAGGCGTCGAATTAATTCAGTGCTTATTTATTTCCAAGGTACTGGACGCCTCCGCTGATAACTATATACTACTCACCATATTCTTAGAGGTGTGTTGAAAGATTGCTAGTATCTGTCGAATCGGTCTCAAGTAGTTGTCTGTATTTGTACGTATATCATTATTACATGCTCTTGCTATATCCGTTCCACTTCACATTATTGTTCCTCCCGTCTTCGAATTTCTATCACACTATGTTCTCCTATGTTTTTGGTACTTATATGCTTGCTTTTTACTTGCATTTACTCCTATATATATTTGTTTCATTTATCCATCCATCTATAAGATCCCCATACGCTTTATCCTTTTATTTCATGTGTATATGGGCCGCAAATTCATATTATTTTATTTACAATATTCTTATCTAGATTGTTGCGCGGTATGATTGATAATCCTCAAATTATTCAGAGCATTGGTTTGTATGCTCCTGATAATTACACTAGACATCGTCAGCATAGATTGTTTCACATTCCAATATACAGGACCAACCTGCCGATGGTTATGCCTGTTGGAAGAGCCACAGCCATGCTGAACAAAATCGCTTTGGGTATTGATATATTCCATGTCTCTGAGGGGGTTTTCCGAAGCGGGATTCTCCTACACCTTTGACCAGATTTATGTTATTTTTAATTTATTAAATATTTTCATTTTTGATATATACTTCTAATATGTATGCCTTAAACATTTTGTTTGTCATGTACATATTATCATGAAATAAATTGATTTGAATTGAATTGAATTGAATACACTTGTTCCAATTATGTTTTGTGGTTATTACTAGCAAACCCGGCGAAATCTGAGCTAGAATAGCCAATCGTATACACGTTACCCGTCCTGTTGAAACTACGCTAACGTAGGGCAGGTTTGTAGTGATTACATAGATAATATATTGTATCTATATTCGAGTATATTATTTTCTTGTCGTGCCATTAATATGCTTACACGTTATCGTTATCTCTTTCCTAACCGTATATACCGTCATTGCACAATTACCTATCTGTTGTAAAAGCCTGAAGAGCGTTAGTATACAGATAAATATAATAGAATTATAGTTAACTTTTCTATCTGCCTACGTTATCCGATTCCCGCGAAACGAAAATAAATCATTATCCGCTCAGTTAAGGTCACCCCTCTGGTATATCGTATACGTTTTAATCCGTGTTATTACAAATTATTTATGGGCGTTTTCCTCTCGCGATCCCCCGATTAGACCTGCCTTCCTTAGTTTTGCTCAATATTCTGCCTCTCTGTTGCACGGGGATCCACTCGAGATGAAGATATACGGCTCTCAAACGATTTCAAAACCCGAGCAAAAAAGTAAATAAATCAGAAACCTCGTGGAACTGTCAATATCATCGTCACCTTAGAGTAGACGTTAATCGGTTTTTTAACGGCCCTAAACGCAATAATCGCGACCCAAATCTACGAAAGCCGTGTTCAGTATTTTTTTTGGGAAGCACATGTGGACCGCTAGGACCGCGCCGATCGTCAACCATTTGTACCAAACGCGGCTTTACCACAAGATTAATATGTTTTATAAGAATTGAATATTAACTGCTCGTAACCTATATCCGATCAATCGCTACTAACTCCCTCCCAATACTAGCGTTTCATCATTCCCAAATTTTTGTAGCTCCAATACTACGGCCAGTTTAGCCCAATTTTTCCCCGCGTAGCATTTAAATCATCTTAGAGTTCAAAATAAAAATAATATAATAAAAAAAAAATCTATAGAAACAGGTGATTCATCACATGCCCCCCTATTGTTCCGTGTCAGGAGTCTTATTACGTCTAGGAATCAGTCACCTGGCGCGGAACAACACATAGGCCTAGGGTAACTGCTTTTAGTCTATCCATTTTCCCGATATTATCTGTGCCTCACGTCCCCCCCCCCCTAGGTTCCTTAGTCTCTCCTCCCCCCCTAATCGCCTAGCCACCCCCCTAACTCCTTTAGCTCGTCGCCCGGCGTCGTACACAGCCCTTCAACCACACCTTCGTTTTCATGTTTCCGCGTGCCTCTAATCACACCTGCGAGATTGTCGCATGGGAACTTAAGGTCCTCCACTGTGGTGCTCGGTGCAAAATGGAAATACATTTATCTTAACCTAAGGAGCACGCCCCCGCCCGCGTGCTTAGGTGGCCCACTACCATAGTGTGACAGGACCTCCCTCTTCCATATCCTCCTGGTCCACGCCTCCCCCCTAACACTACAGTCGCCCCCCAAGGCCTCCTCGTCCTCTTGATTTACGAGACATTCAGCGGTTTCTGCCGTTCGCGTTACGTCGAAACAGGTCGTCGGGGATATGCTTATCAACAGTCGTTCCAGCAAGTCCTCGTTCCTTGCCCAAGATTCAGTGCCTCTTATTCCGCATTTACCGGCCTCCAAAATATGCCCCTCCCCCCCTAAAACTCAATGTCCCTCAGAACCGTAGCCATATTAACAACTCTCCCCCCTAATTCTGAAATAACCCACTAATACTATTCTGTCCTCCATAGCTCCCCCCTAATGGTTTAATTACCCCCCTAATCCAAAATTCAACATTCGCCGATACTAACCGATAACATCATACGTCCCCCCCCTCATGATACGCCACCCCTAACGGATCGTTATTCGCCGCCCAGAATCGTATTCTAAGTGATAGCTCGTTACTCGAAACGATAATCGTAATTTTATTAACTGATGTTCACTTCCCGGCGTGTTCACGACGACCGATTGTTCGTTATACCGAATACCCATAGTTCAGAATAATTTGTTGTAACGGATTGTTCGCTGGTTGAAACGTGAAATGACCATAAAACGTTATACGAAATTGCGTCGTAGCAACATGTACGTAATACGAGGCGTCCGCATTTGAAAGGTCCATTGTAGCGAGCTGTTCGTTAACCGAAACGCGTAGTGCTCGACGATCTTTGCGCGAGAAATTCGTTGTAATGAAACTTACGTAATACGAGATGTTCGTGACCCTAACGGTTCGCTGTACGAATCGTTCGTTGTGGCGAGTTGTTCGCTAACCGAAACGCGTAGTGTGCGATGATCCCTGAACGAGAAGTTCGTTGTAGTGAGTCATACGCAATACGAGGCGTCCGCAGTCCTAAAAGTTCGTAATGCAAACTGTTTGCCGCGGCGAATCGTTCATTAATCATAGCGTTCACCGTCGTGGGCAAGACGTGGAGCATTCGTTGTTGTGAATCGTACGACGCGCAAGATACTTCGGATACACTATTATTTTTTCTAACTTTCTAGCTGTTTCTAATCTAATAGTATTTACTGTAATTATTTAAATACTAAAATGTCCGTTAACTATACACTCTTTTTTTTTTTGAAATTGTAATAATCTTTTCTCTTTTATACCTAATCTAACATGTAAATTGCACCTGTTTTCCATCAACATTCATGTCCCTTCATACTGTATGCCCAGGCTCCTGGTCGCGGCGCCATTTGTGATGGCTCCTCTTCTTCGCCTTTCAGCTCGATCCTACTCCTAACTGAGTTTACGCCTTGTTAGAGGCAAACAAGCTATCTATCTACGTCGGATGAAGGCTCTACGGTTTTTAACGTAGTATTTCCAAACACCCTCGCTTTATTCAAGACCTCCCCAGTTCACGTTGTGTAATTTTTTGTTTCGAACTATAGGGGATGAATTGGTTTTGTGGTAACCCTATCGCAAGCTAAACTTAAATTAAATACTGGGGTATGAAGTTCGTGAATGTTCATGGAAAACGCAAACAAAACTACCTAGCACGTCAATTAAGCCCTACGGTGCAATTGCTAAACATACTATGTTCCGTGGCCCTATATTATTTACCTATCATTCCTACGGACTGAAACCACTGCATCTGGTGTAGCTGCGCTTCCAGAGTGCGCGATCCCCTGCTCCCACGCCCTCTCCGCTCGATCCCCCATTGTCCTACCTGTATGGGATCGACCGCCATCCACTGGAAAGGTTAGTAACGTGCCGTTATCACATGCGCATGCACATATAGAGTACATAGATCCCCTGAAAGCCCTCAAGTCCTTCGTAGCCGCTCCTATGGGTGATTCCGTCTTCGACGCCCTCGCTGATTAATAATTTTATCTCCCGCCTTTATCTCGCTGTGCTTATTCCTTACGATCTTTTATATTTACTCTGCATTATCTTTATATCAATTACATTGTTACGTTTATTTACTAGCCGGCCTAAGTTCCGTCACCTGTATCTGGCCCTATGTCTCATTCTAGTAGTACGTTGGGTTCTAATGGATAAGGGGTTTGTAGAAGGTATGTGTAAATGTATGTGTACGCGGAAAATGTGGTTGCTTTAAATTCGGCCCCTCCATACCCAAAGGCTCATCGGTGACTGATCCATCTTCCTTCTCCCGACACGAGTTCCGGATACGTTGACCTGAGCCTGGATGCGCCTTTTCATGTTGGGCCTCTTCTGTGCAAAGTACCGCACCATCCCTCGCGTCAGTGTCTGGCGTCCGGGCTCAGAGCCAGTTTGCCCCCCGAATTCCAACTCCTCCAGGTTAAACTAAGTTAAACTACGGTATATATACTGAAGCTACTGTAAAGATGGTCCCGGGCCACCTGTCAAGCCAAAAATATGCGAGTGGGGAAGGGGAGTTTCCTAGGCTCCCCAACCCTCGCCTGTGAGCAACTGCAGCCCATTGGCCATTCGCGACACTACAGTGACTGCAACCACCCTCCCAGGTAGTACTTATTATAATCTGATATGCATCAATACGTTCAATCCATTCCAGACGAGGGAAGACATCCGCACGGGTGTTGTGCCACCCGTGAAGAGCCCCCTCATACACTACGTACGAATAGATACATACTAATAAAATATAATATACATACATATACATACATATACAATACATAAATAGATACTTGTAATGGTTGGTTGCCATGTGGTTTCACGAGGCCATGACCCCTCGTATTAGTAGATGGAAAGGTGGATCTGGACAGTAGGGATATGCCTAGCCCCTGGCCAGGGATGTCGGTGTATTTTCTCCAAATGGTGTACAGCTAGGATCCTGCCATCGATGATGATGGGATCTGCCTAATTATCTCCGACTGATGTGTAACTGGAACCCTGCCATCACTGATGAAGATGATGATGTCACTATCGAAACGTCACCTGATGACATTTAGCTGAACCGCCGCTAATGATGATGATGATGATGATGATACTATCGTAACGTTTCCTGACGATATACAACTGGGACACCGCTAATGATGACGTTGATGATGTTATCGAAACGCCCCCTGACGATATATAGCTGAACCACCGCTAGTGATGATGATGATGACGATGATACTATCGTAACGTCTCCTGACTATATAGCCGAAACACCGCTAATGATGGTGATGATACTATCGTAACGACTCCTGACGATATATAGCTGAAACACCGCTAATGATGATGATGATGATGATGACTATCGAAACGCCCGCTGACTATATATAACTGGGACATGATGATGATGATGATGATAATATTGAAACACCTCCTGACTATATGTAACTGGGACACTGCTAACGATGATGTTGATGAAGATACTATCGCAACGCCTCCTGACTATATACAACTGGGACGCTGCTAATGATGGTGATGATGATGATGCTATTGAAACGTCTCCTGACAATATATAACGGGGACACTGCTAATGATGATGATGTTGATGATACTATCGAAACGCCTCCTGACGATATAAAGCTGAACCACCGCTAGTGATGACGATGATGATGATGATACTATCGCAACGCCTCCCGACGATATATATCTGGAACTCCGCTAGTGATGATGATGATACTATCAGAACGCCTCCTGACTGTATGTGACTGGAACACCGCTAATGAAGATGATGATGATGATACTATTGAAACGTCTCCTGACGATATACAACTGGGACACTGCTAATGATGGTGATGATACTATCGGAACGCCTCCTGACTATATATGACTGGAACACCGCTAATGAAGATTATGATGATGATACTATTGAAACGTCTCCTGACGATATACAACTGGGACACTGCTAATGATGGTGATGATACTATCGGAACGCCTCCTGACTATATATGACTGGAACACCGCTAATGAAGATGATGATGATAATACTATTGAAACACCTCCTGACGATATGTGACTGGAACACCGCTAATGAAGATGATGATGATGATACTATTGAAACGTCTCCTGACGATATACAACTGGGACACTGCTAATGATGGTGATGATACTATCGGGACGCCTCCTGACTATATATGACTGGAACACCGCTAATGAAGATGATGATGATGGTACTATTGAAACGTCTCCTGACAATATATGACTGGGACACTGCTGGTGATGGTGATGATGATGATGCTATCGAAGCGCCGCCTGACTATATATAACTGGGACGCGGCATATGAATAGACAAATAAATACCTAATTATTTAATGAATCATCAATTAAATAAATAAATAGAGATGAATAATTAAGTTCGGCGTCGAGCACACGGGCCGATGATGATGCTATCGAAACGCCGCCTGACTATATATAACTGGGACGCGGCATATGAATAGACAAATAAACACCTAATGTATTAATGATCATCAATTAAATAAATAAATAGAAATGAATAATTAAATTCGGCGTCGAGCACACGGGCCGCGCGATCCCTGGAAGTTCACACACATGCAGAGAAGGGTTATTTGGCGAATTAATTCGCCCCTATTATGGTCAGTACGGATCCAACATGCAAACAAACACCTGTGGATAAAATAATATTTAAAGTTTACGGTACAGGGGTTAGCTTTCACTGTCGGCGCTTCTTCCGTCTCTGTCTGGGGTATCGAACCCGAGACCATTCTTCTTAATCGTGCGCCACCTTTATATATCGTTATAATCTCAAAACGGAAAGAGGATGACATGACTTACCCATCTGCCGCCGATTATATCCAATCCAGTGCTTCGTAGTTTCACTTTAAGTACCTCACTTTATACCTAAGGATTGCGAACACTTGCCTCGCACGCGCACACGATTCACAGGCCCCTAATTAACTATAGTTCGCGACCTAACCTTTGATCCTGCCATCACGCGTTTTTAAGTTTCCGTAGCTGGGGCTTAGTATCCAGCCTCTGTAACTATACGGTGTATATACTCTAACCAAACCGAAACTAGACATTATTTCCCTTTCTTTGAATTTATATTCCTCGGGATACCGGAATTAGACTCTAGCTCGACAATTGTAAGTATTTATATATCTTAATAATACTGCAACATAGTCCTTATTTCCGTCTTACGTATCCGTACTTCCCGGGTCATCGAGACTAGACTCCAATTCTCATGATCATACTCTAATGATTATACGCACCGATATTTTTCATAAAACCCGTTACCCGTTATTTTCTGATGTTACATATTCTTATATTTATCCGAAATACCGGGATTAAGCTTTGAATCTAGGATTCCATCCATTTATAAGTTTTAACAAACCCATGAAGCAACCACTTGTCCACTTGTTGTTGTTAAAGAATTGATTGCTTCTATAATAAAACCCCACTAGTCTACATCTTTATAAGGTCAATACATATTACTTTTAGGGTCCGCCGATTTAGTTTTATTCTTATTATTATTATTCTTATTATTATTATTATTATTATTATTATTATTATTATTATTATTATTATTATTATTATTATTATTATTAATTAATTACACGGCTTAATAGCCTTTTACAACAGGTTTATACATAATTAAAATACAACAAACGATTAAATGTAAAAGAAAAATAAAGGGTATAGATGTAAAAAGTATATATACATAGTTTAAAAATAATGAGGTTAGACATGTATGTAAAAGTATATATGCAAAAAGGTGTAAAGTAGCAGGTTTATACATAATTAAAATACAACAAACGATTAAATGTAAAAGAAAAATAAAAGGTATAAATGTAAAAAGGTATATATATACATAGTTTAAACATAATGAGGTTAGACATATATGTAAAAAAGGTATATATGCAAAAAGTGTAAGGTAGCAGGTTTATACATAATTAAAATACAACAAACGATTAAATGTGAAAGAAAAATAAAGGGTATAAATGTAAAAAAGTATATATACATAGTTTAAACATAATGAGGTTAGACATATATGTAAAAAGGTATATGTGCAGAAAAGTGTAAAGTAGTGATCTCAGAAATTTTTACTCACCGATAATATAGCAATATTAAATTTGAATAGCCAGCTATATATATAAAAAAATTTAAGACATTATATAAAATTTAATATTTTGAAAAGAAATGATCATATAATGATTTTTTAAATTTTGAGAGAGATGGATTTAAAATGTCGACATATGTAGGTAGTTCATTGCCAAGTTTGTGCATTGATAGTAAAATTATTTTATTCTTAATATAATTTCATTATCATCTCGAATATTTGATATCCACCCTCCGGCAAATTTTAATATAGTTTAAATCATTTTAATATTATTTATCATTTTAATATAGTTTAGGAATAACGGGATTCTGTAATTTCTACAAGTATAAACAACCCCAATCTTACCAAATCCATTTTATGTAGTGAAAGACGCGGGATTTATATTCTTCCTAAAATGTAAAATGAATCCGGTCTAGATGGAACATCCTTATTTAGTTTCAGGACAACGAGGTTTACGCGTTCCACGAGGAATATGATATAACCCGATCTAAACGAAGGTAATTTTATATAATTTTAGGACAGCGGGACTTACAAATTTCATAAAGTATATCGCGAAGCCAATCTAGGCGGAGGCACTACGTATATTTTAAACAGAGTAAGAGTTTAAATTTTACCATCAAGTCTAATACTCCGCAAGAATGTCCTAGGCATAGTAAACAAATTAGCGGTCAAAACTGTAGTGTTTCTATGTTCACACGTTTTAGCTCGAAACGAATACTATAATTTCCACATTTATAATACAAGACGCGAATTTCTAAACGAAACATTTTAAAATAGTTCCAATTGAAATCTACATGTTTCATATTTACTAAATGAAGGCGCGAATTCTAAACGAAACACTAACATTGCTCAAAAACGGGACCCTATATTTATATATGCTTAAAATGAAACGCGAATTCCCGAACGATAGCATTTTATATAACTAAATGTAACGAAATCTTATATAGTTTATAAATAAGAAGACCCGGCCCCAGGCGGTTTATATATATTTTCAATATAACGAGGCCCCATAACATCTTTATAAGTATAATACAACCCCGGTCTATCGAAACAATGTACTAGAAGTTTTTATATGTTTGAATACATGATATACGTTTTTTTTTATACGCGTTTTTATACGCGAGATTTACGTTTTCGTACAATACAAAGTAACCCAAATTATACAACCGCGAAGTTTACATCACTCCTAAAGTATGACCAGAACTAATTGAAACATTTTTCCATAGTTTAAGTCCGCGAGGCAAATATCTTTCATAAAATATGAAATAACCGAATCAAATTAAACATATTTTTACCTTATAGACTTTCCCCAACGCGCGTAATAATCCCGGCCACATGAAACGTTTTTATATGTTTTAATAGCGCGGGACCTATGTTTTCCTATATAATATAAGATAACCCGGGCCGAACGGAAGCAATTTTATATACTTTATAAAATAGTGAAACTTGTACTTCTGTAAAACCGTAAATAAACCCCGACCCCCACGAGATTATTTTATATAATTTTTTAGAATAATGAAATTTCATACATCTGTAAAATTGTAAATAAGTCCCGACTCTCACGAAATTACTCTATATAATTTTAAACGAAATGGAAATCTAGATTATTATGGGCTGAACCTGATACCCCGCGAGATCAGCTATATATTTTTCACTAGACGTATTTTTAATCCCAGAATTTATTCGCTATAATTTTAACGGACTCTTACTATTAACCATAAACAAAAAAAATTATTAAAATAAACTAAATATTCTTTCGATAACTAAAATAAACCCGGTCTAATCGAAACATTTCATATAACGAAATATTATATGCCTTACAAATGTAAAAATTAAAATGAGACCTCGCGTATTTAGCAAAGATAGGTATTTTATAAGACTTATTTAAAATCGAATCTGTTAGTAACAACTCCTTTATCTTTTAACAGCTTCCCGCGTGATTAGCGTAAAATAGGTATCTTTATAACGCACAGCTAGTTTCCAGAGATCCGCCAATACTATACTTAGTAAAACGAAAATTTAACTAAATTTGAACTCTACCGTTTCCTGAAATTCTGCGAATATTATTCTGTGAACCTAGTAAGACGACAAAAATAATTAACTTTATAGAACATAGTGATTTCCGAAGTTCCGATATGCCAGATTAATTACCTTTATAAAATAAAATCAATCCCGTACTCTGAGTTAAAACTCTTTTAACAGGACCTCGCGTATTTAGCATAAGATAGGTATTTTTACAAGATTTATTAACAATTTCCCGCGTGTTTAGCATAAAATAGGTATCTTTATAACGCACAGCTAGTTTCCGGAGATCTGCAAATATCAGTTCTATATATGCCGGACTAATCAACTTAATAGAGCGCAGTAATTTCCGAAGTTCTAATATGCCAAATTAATTACCCTTTATAAAATAAAATCAAACCCGTACCCCCCTTTTCTTTTAACGTGAGCAATGTCGAAGAGTATATTTACCCGTATATCACTTTCACTTGAAGTTAAACTATAATTTTCACCCACTGAGACACTCTAAGTCGACGGTAATTATCACTCACGGTAATTATCACTCAAAAAAACAACCGACGCAGATTTTGCGCTCTCGTAGACCGTCACCAACTGCCTGATTTCTGCTGTGTCTTGACATTTTAAACCCCCCCTAGCAGCCAAAGGTCCTAAGTCGTGTGTTTCCAGGATTTTCAATATCCTACTTTCCTTGAAACCAAATTCTTTGTTCCTAAGATTCAATTTGGCAAAAAAAAACCATATCTCCACTCGGATATGTCAGTTGATCCCACCTCCTATTGCCGTCTCTATCTCCATCCCTGTGCCCGTTTGGGACGGACTTGGTGGCTTCAGACGGTTTGAACTCGCTTCACAAGCGCGATAATTAATTTTTAATATTTAATTTCTAAGTTCAGTCCATATTGTCGTTTGATCAACCGTAACCACAATCTATCGGGTACTCCCCTAATCATAGTTGATGTTTCTTCATTATCTACCATTATCCTGTCCCGTTCTCCCGTATTTTCACTCGTCTTTATCGGAAATTTAACGTTTCTTGGCCGCTATATCATGGGATCAATTTCCATATATTCACCACGTGCACACTGCATACCTAGATATAACAATCATCCAAAGGCACTATACCTAATTTTAAATTAATTTTGGGCGATCTTTTCTCGTGGGTCCCCAATGAATCCTGTCTTTTGGCCGCGACTCTCCGCGCACAGGGACGTATTAGCTCCCTCCGTTGCGGAATTTAAACATAATTTGTAACCATTTATTATTATTTTTATTGGCAGTAAGATTGATCCACAAATAACTATGTTACATAGACAGTGAATATTCTCGAACAATATAATACTGGAAGAGTACTATTCGCTATAACACAATAAACTATTAATGTAAGTTAAATTAAATTTTTAAATTCAGTGGAAGATTTTTAAGATCGTTTTGCTTTTAATTTTTTCCCAAAACAAAATAAATAAACAAATAAATAAACACACAGATACACACTCACACAACCCACTATTGGACATGTTTTTATTATTCTTTTATCGATTGTATGTATGTGTTTTCGCGTAATTGGCCCAAAACTCTGTGCATCAATTATTGTCTTTTCTTCAAAGATTGATTAATTATATGGCTGTAAGAAACCCAATAAATGAAAACAAATAAAACAAATAAGTAAATAAACCTCCAGTGCCGCAGGCAAGGCGTCGGATTAATTCAGTGCTCATTCATTGCCAAGGCACTGGACGCCTCCGCTGATAACTATATACCGCTCACCATGTTCTTAGAGGTGTGTTGAAAGATTGCTAGTATCTGTCGAATCGGTCTCAAGTAGTTGTCTGTATTTGTACGTTTATCATTATTACATGCTCTTGCTATATCCGTTCCACTTCACATTATTGTTCCTCCCGTCTTCGAATTTCTATCACACTATGTTCTCCTATGTTTTTGGTACTTATATGCTTGCTTTTTACTTGCATTTACTCCTATATATATTTGTTTCATTTATCCATCCATCTATAAGATCCCCATACGCTTTATCCTTTTATTTCATGTGTATATGGGCCGCAAATTCATATTATTTTATTTACAATATTCTTATCTAGATTGTTGCGCGGTATGATTGATGATCCCCAAACTATGCAGAGCATTGGTTTGTATGCTCCTGACAATTACACTAGACATCGTCAGCATAGATCGTTTCACATTCCAATATACAGGACCAACCTGCCGATGGTTATGCCTGTTGGAAGAGCCACAGCCATGCTGAACAAAATCGCTCTGGGTATTGATATATTCCATGTGTCTGAGGGGGTTTTCCGAAGCGGGACTCTCCTACACCTTTGACCAGATTTATGTTATTTTTAATTTATTAAATATTTTCATTTTTGATATATACTTCTAATATGTATGCCTTAAACATTTTGTTTGTCATGTACATATTATCATGAAATAAATTGAATTGAATTGAATTGAATTGAATACACTTGTTCCAATTATGTTTTGTGGTTATTACTAGCAAACCCGGCGAAATCTGAGCTAGAATAGCCAATCGTATACACGTTACCCGTCCTGTTGAAACTACGCTAACGTAGGGCAGGTTTGTAGTGATTACATAGTTAATATATTGTATCTATATTCGAGTATATTATTTTCTTGTCGTGCCATTAATATGCTTACACGTTATCGTTATCTCTTTCCTAACCGTATATACCGTCATTGCACAATTACCTATCTGTTGTAAAAGCCTGAAGAGCGTTAGTCTACAGATAAATATAATAGAATTATAGTTAACTTTTCTATCTGCCTACGTTATCCGATTCCCGCGAAACGAAAATAAATCATTATCCGCTCAGTTAAGGTCACCCCTCTGGTATATCGTATACGTTTTAATCCGTGTTATTACAAATTATTTATGGGCGTTTTCCTCTCGCGATCCCCCGATTAGACCTGCCTTCCTTAGTTTTGCTCAATATTCTGCCTCTCTGTTGCACGGGGATCCACTCGAGATGAAGATATACGGCTCTCAAACGATTTCAAAACCCGAGCAAAAAAGTAAATAATTCAGAAACCTCGTGGAACTGTCAATATCATCGTCACCTTAGAGTAGACGTTAATCGGTTTTTTAACGGCCCTAAACGCAATAATCGCGACCCAAATCTACGAAAGCCGTGTTCAGTATTTTTTTTGGGAAGCACATGTGGACCGCTCGGACCGCGCCGATCGTCAACCATTTGTACCAAACGCGGCTTTACCACAAGATTAATATGTTTTATAAGAATTGAATATTAACTGCTCGTAACCTATATCCGATCAATCGCTACTAACTCCCTCCCAATACTAGCGTTTCATCATTCCCAAATTTTTGTAGCTCCAATACTACGGCCAGTTTAGCTCAATTTTTCCCCGCGTAGCATTTAAATCATCTTAGAGTTCAAAATAAAAATAATATAATAAAAAAAAAAAATCTATAGAAACAGGTGATTCATCACAGACACAAACATTATTTGCAATTGTTTCATGTAAATTCCCATCGCAAGGAATCCACGACAATATAAAGAGTAGATAAGTACCACTCGGTCCAATATCTCTAGAATATTCAAATGTCTCAAAAAGGTAGATAGCCTCGATTTAAAAATCTCTTGAAAATAACCTCCGCGGACACAGGTCAAAAGATTTTGTAGGTCCTTAATGATGGATTGGCCGAAGTGAAAGAATGCCAGACAACAGGTTATTAAAAATTATGATCAGGTAGAAAATCTAGGAAGAAGTGGACTGACTTTGAAGGAAAAAACAGTGACGAGAGGAGAATGGAAAGACAAGGAAATAGGGGAGAAGTATCGCTAAGGAAGAATATTAGAAAGTACGCTAAAAAGTATCGCTAAGGAAGAATATTAGAAAGTACGCTAAAAAGTATCGCTAAGGAAGAATATTAGAAATAAGTTGAAATTATCTTGTGGTTTGTTTTTTCTGGGGTAATATGCCATATTCTTATGACCTTTCTGGGCAAAGTTTTGGATCCCATTGTAGAATCTATCATCAGGTCTGATGTGAGATTATAGATGATACAATGGGAACCGAAATATCATCCAAAAAGTTCGTAGGAACACAGTATATTACCCCAGATAACACTAACTAGAAGATTTTAAACGGCCGTGGAAAACTGTGAACATTTAGGTTGAAATTGTGTTTTAATGAATTCTTTGTTAAGCTTTTAAAGAGCAAAAAATCTACTAACTAAAAATAATGTTTAAATTGGTTTTAACATTGTTTGGAACTAACGGTATAATCTTTCGATAGCAATCTTGTAGACTTTTTTTGTTATATGTGACACCTGTCCAGAGCTAGAATAAAATACAATCATTCAAAGGAAATAGGATCTAGAAAGGGAATAAAGAGATACAAAAAAGTTTATTTAAACGTATTCAAGAGTAACTGATTAGCATAGCCGTGTATGGGTGTAAAATATCTTCCAAAGAAACATACGAAAACTTATTATTATTGAAAGTACTTAAGAGTACCTTACATTGAAAAAATCTTGAATGAATATTATTTATTTCATAACGCAGATAAATTTTTAAAACTTTAGGACACGCAGAGGATTTTTCTTAGAAATTAAAAAAATAATAACTGTGACAAAACCAATACAACGAACTAGGAGCTAGAATAAGGACACGAAGAATAAGAAGGACAGAGAAACCGGAAGCCGTTGTAATGTGGTGCTGGTTGGACAAAAAATTATGTAATAACAACAGTAATAATAGATTTTTAGGGAAAATTTGGAATTCGTGGAATGAAAGAGTATTTTGATTATCGGTTATTATTCCTGTAATGTATTGAGATGAATCCGTCAGAGCGAATGAAAGAGACGGGAGATGGAGAGAGCGAATGGGGTTAAAAAGGGACGCGCCACACGCCATTTAAAACTACTTTTATTGTATTGTAGCGATTCTGTATAATTTATTACGGGGCAATAACTTAGAGATACAAGGAATTTCAATCAGGACTTGAATTCCCAGTAAAATTCCTTCTTCGATAGGATAGAACATCATTATTTCTCAACCGGAGTTAGGCTCCGAGAGCAAGTGAAGATGTACAGGTAATAGTTATATGTAAAGTAAATGAGGAACATAGAAGCTATTGATATTGAAGCGTAGTGCAGGTCCGCCGGATGTTATTTGGCATCGTTATTTTGTCTCTCTAGTGCGACCTTCTTTGTTAGATGGTAGCACTAGGGATGTTGTTGTCGATGAGAGTTAATCTAATTTTAACATTAGCAAAGTCACAGATAAACAGGAATACTTGCGAGAACCTAACGGGTGTTCGGAAATAAGTGCGACCACCGTGCGAATATTGAACAGACAAGTATAAAGTGTTCCATAGACGAATGATCAGTGCGAGATATTATGAATTAAAGAATAGATCTCCAGTTAAATTCTTAATCAGTGATTTCAGAAAATTGACAAAACCTTAATTAATTTCAAGGATTACACATTTGCCTCTTACTGAAATTATTTTTAAAATCTTTTTTCCTCGTGCTATGAACAACCTCCGTTCGAACGAAAAATATTGGATCCTACGTGACATGGAATATTTCTCATTTCAATATTGATAGGAAGTACACTGTCTTGAATAGTAAATCAGTTTTCTGTTCCCTCTTACAAATGGCTTCGCGATTTCTGAATTGCAGATGTGACGACGGTTGTCGCGTGAATAGATTCCAGACGGAGAAATCGGTTTAAAGTACCGAGGTCGACGTGAAATAAATGGACATATCGACACCAACGTTTCATCTGAAATTTTTGTAAAAATTTTCATTTTTATATCGATATTCCTACAATCTTCGCACTCAAGGTAGTCGACAGTTGAGGTTCCTAACGGGACCATTTCCAGTATTTTGATAACCTGGTCTTGCAAAGTCTACCGCGTTTCAGGCGCAACGCCGTCTACGTTTGCATTATATATCTTACTAAACCATTATTTTCCCATTCATCTGTGAATGGTACCCACCGCTTGCCCAGGACCGTTCTATGAGCAGAAGCTCACATATCGGTCCTGCTCATTTGTCTTCAAGTTGACATTTTTTCGATACTAGCAGGCAAGACCGTGCTGCCCCGCACCGGTCGTCTGAACATCATGACTGTGAATGGTACCCACTGCTTGCCCAGGACCATTATATGAGCAAAAGCTCCCATATCGGTCCTGCTCATTTGTCACCAGATTGACATATTTTCGATATTGTCAGGCAAGACCGTGCTACCCCGCACTGATCATTTAAACAGTTGCGACGCGGCACAGCCATCAATGTAAACCAATGTCCGCCTACAGCTTCATCTGCTCAATGTGCCCAAATCACCTGCCATTCCATTCATTATAATAATAATAATAATAATACATTTTTATAATTTAATAATTTTCAGCTTCGAGTTTGGGAATCACTGTACTAGAGGATACAATTACTACAATCCATAGGAAAAAAACAAGTGTAATCTAAACAAGATATATTATAGATACAAAATTATATTTTTCATGGGAAAGTAGGTATGGAAGTCTTTGGGTATTCATAAGGCAACGACCTATAGTACGGCTGGCTTAAGTGATCACTTTACATAATCTAACGTTCATTTATTTCCACCCATAATAGATTTATCTATCTATCTATCAGATTTTTGGAAGCCGTGTGTACATTTAAATTTTACAACCCGTTTCATATGTATGTTGTAATAATCAGTAGCGCGACCAGCACTACAAAAAAGTCCGTGACGACTTTTATCTATATTTGAAGGTTAATTCAAAAATTTATAAAATATGAATAAAATATATATTTAAAATTAATATAAATCTGTCGTGGGTAATCAAAGTAGCTAATGTTAAATTCTTATCAAAATAAATTAGCGTCAGGAAAATTTGCCTTTTACACAACATTGTTTGGACTAGTAGTTTAGATTATATTGATTTTTCACTGATACTTTATAGTCTCAAATTGAATTTCACGCGGGCGAAGCTCTGGCATAACTAGTTCTAAATAAAGAGATAAATTGCAGTGTACATGTTTTAAATAACTTTAGAATAGTATCCGAAAATAAGTAGGTACTTGCCCGAACATCTAAGAAAAAATTGCATTTTAATATATCCATGTGTGTACGTGTGACCCCCAATGTAAAAATGTATTGTCATCGACATGAAGTCGATGTGCAAAATTTCAGCTCGATTGGATGACGTGAAGTGTGTTAATTTTCAAGATTTTTCCACGTTCACGATGGTGAAGTTAATAGAAAGTATTGTCACCTGTCTTGGCTGCGGGAGGTACATGAAAACACGGGAAATAAATAAGCGATTTATTATTTAATCATTCAATGTAGGAAGTCACCCAATACGAATTAAACCTAACGCTATTCTTTAATCTACACTATTCCGCAATATCACATTGTCAATGAACACTTTACTATTGCTGGGTAATATTTATTTATCACTCCAAGAATGTATAATTCTCGCACATAGAGTCACACTGGTTTATTTCGCCACTTAGGTATTCCACTCGATTATTTCGCTTTATTTATCGCTCGATCATCTCACGACCCTAGCCGTTGGCAGACTTCGTACAGAATGAACTATCAAAACTCGACGACAACTCTCTTTGCTCCACAGCGTAGTTCCCGAATGCTGGTGTTTTCGAACTTTCTAGATTCTTCTAGTATTGGGAGAAGGTTTTCTAGAAGGTTCTAGGCTATTCTAGTCGTTTGTAGACATTTGTAGACGTTTTTCGAAGGTTGTAGATAATAATAGAGCATTCTAAATCCATCTACAGTATTGTGACATATTACAAGGGATTCGAACAGTGCACAATTCCTTCTGATTGTCATTCCGTGACATTTTATTAAATTTTTATTAAAATAATTTTATAAAACATATTATAAAAAATATGGTAAATTTAAATCCGGCGTTCTCGATGGGTTACCCTTAACATTTAATGGATCCGAAATCAACAGCATGTAATAAGGATATATACATAATATATACATAATATTTTTATTAAATAAGTAGTACTCAATGCAGTCGGAAAAAAGTCCATAAATCGCGGTGTGAGTAATATGCCAGGTGATAAAAGTGACACATATATGATTTGGTTGAGGGTCGCAAAAGTCGGAAAGATATATTATAAGACGTGAAAGTTCTCGAGGGTAATTTGAATAAGGGTAGTTCCGAGAACCTCAACGTGTAGGCTCGTCTAAATAAATCACATTGGAGGCTTTATCGCCTTTTATACCTGCCACGGTTCTGTGGCACATTTTTGTATGTTTTGATATTCAAGTCTACTTTTTTTTTCCAACGATATTTTTACTTCATGCTCGTGTGAGTAATGGCAAACTACTTTTTACTGAAGGGTTCAATTGGTAAAGTATGCATTGTTCTTTGTTCAAAAAACACGTAACACAATATAAAAAAAAATGTATGACTTTTTTTATTTATTCGTATACTCTTTATTGTGATATGTATTTTTAACAATACTTTTATATGTATGTTCGGAAAACACAATAATTTAATGTATTTTAATAGATAAATAAATATATATTCAAGAACACATTCATATTTGTGAAGTTGTAATTTTTCAGAACAAAGTTCTGTGAAGTTTTTAAAACCAAACTAATTAATCAATTAGAAAGACATACAGAAAAATCTAATTCACGAAAAAATATTAGGTTACTGCTGGGATTCGAACTTAGTAACCTAATATTTTTTGTGAATTAGATTTTTATGTATGTCTTTCTAATTGATTAATTTATTTAGATAAATAAATATTTTATTTTATTTATTTTAAACGATGGATAAATCATAGAAATCTCACAGAGACGAAGCTTTTTGTATGGGAAATGTGTACGGAAGTGTGTTATCTTCCACTATCCACATGTCAAGGGAAGACCTAAGATGTTTCTCGAATAGTCCATTCGAATATATGAAGGAAGTTGATTTGGAACATACACAACTTTAAACGATTTCATAATGTGTCGATGTTCTTACTAGATGTAGACTACCTAACTGTTTCAAGAAATTTCTAGTGCGAATTACGGTACATTAATTCAGCTAATATTTTATTATTGATTTTAAGTGTTTTAATAATTGGATCCCGTCACCATGACAATATACATAAAGACAAAATATATAGATGTTGTTTAACAAGGATTTATTCTGTCTGCAGATATATTTAATATCTTCGGAGAAAATATAATGAGCGAATGGGCGAATAAAAAGGTGGTGTTTCTGAAAGGAGTTTAGAAACTTTCTAGCAATCATTTCGCAGACGACGTAACTTTGATTGCCAGCAATGAATAGAAAATGGCAGAACTTTATGTAAAATGGTAAGAACCAAATCCAGGTCTGAAAATAATAAGGAATACTGGCGGGTTTCTATCTGAGCAAGTTTACTAACTTGCTAAACGATCTTTCAATGAAAATTATCTAAAGATTATGCTTAAGTACAAGCACATTTTTCCATATCCCAAAATGCAGAATGGATGTAATGAATAGGCACACCTTAACACGTAGTGTGCAATTTTTAAACAAACTGAGTGATCGTGCATTTGTATTTACGACAGCATTAAAAGCATCAGGCAGAAGATCGTTAACATCCAATTAATGAGGTAAGTAACTAACCTCATAAATTGTATGCCAAATGGAGAAATCTATCTTGCAATTATTAAATAAAAAAATAAAATAAAATTTTGAAGACTTGTTTTTATATGCTTTCTTTGCAAACGTTTGTAATCGTTTTTTTGACATCACCAAATGCATTATTCAAATAAACTATAATTATGTCACCACAAAATAAATTTGCTATATTTGAAGAAGAAGTTAATGTATAATCATCCAATTTACATAAATGTTGAATCAGAGCTCTTGCTGGTCGAGAAGTTGGTCAAAAATCTATTACAAGGTTCTTCCACAACAAACAGCAGATAAACAGACAAAGAAAGTTAAATAAAAGCATTTTAAAATAACATAACTTAAATTCGAAGAGTTTTATCACATAGATGCGCTCAAATCAAAACATGAGGGATATATGGTTGATTTATGAGAAGAAAAATTGGCTAGTTTTAGCTAGCCAATACACTTACACTAACAATGACATGCAAGCCATAACATAATAAAACTCATAACAACACATCAGTCCTGATGATGGACCCTGCAAAGGGATCTGAAACGTCGCTCAAAAATATTGTGGACATACCCAGAAAACTTAAACCAGAAGATTCATTTAAGTCATAAAAGTCAAGTGAGGATGCTTCATAGTCTAGATGGAACTTAATACAAGCGAGGCAACCAATCACAGACCAGAAACCAACGATATGGCCTATACTGCTTTCCCGACCATTTTATACTTGACTGTTCGATGTACTAGAAGCGTTTTATCTTGAAATCTAAGTTTCGTCGGTAACCTCGTCAAATTCCTTCAAAAATAATAATCTTCAAAAAGTAAAACTGTTTGTTATTTATAAATTTATTTATAATTCAAAAGTCTTAGAATTAGGATCCATTTTAAGAAGTAAGAACTAGAATAAAAATGGCAAGAAGTGCGTTTCTCAGAATGGGACCGTTATTTTGTAACCGTGACCTAAGCTTGTAACGAATATTCGAAGTTATATTTTCGCCATTTTCTTATATGTGGTAGAGGCATGAACACTAACCAAGAGCTAATATACTTTTTTTGAGGCTTTTAAAATGTGGCTATATTGACGCATATTGAAGGTTTCCTAGGTGTATAGAGTGGCGAATGTTGAAGTCCTCCGGCGTAAGGAAAAAGACCGTAAAGTATTGTCAAATCTATCAAAAAAGAAAGCTTGAGTATCTCGGTATGAGTTATTCCGTGCGGAGGTGCATAGGATAACACTATGAGAAGAGAAAGAATTTCAAATTAACCGCGCCAAATGTAAAAAGTATTTAAATTTTTTTTTTCTGAAGCAAATATCCCAGACTTACAAAGTCAGAGTGCTCTCTGAATAAATAAATTGCAGTCCACTAAAGATCAAAGGTCAACATTATTGGAGAGAAAATGAGGATTGGTCTTTTTAGCAAAGCATCGGGCAAAGTCGTCCGCGCTTGAATAGGCTATGGTAGGTTGTTTGTCCAGATCCTCTTGGACGTTGTTCAAGATATGTTAGAAATATTACCATTTAACCGTTTTATTGTGCTACTCTTAAAACGGGTGGTTTATTTTTTTAATCGTGTTTATAAATTGCAATCGTTATTTTAAACCGAAAAATCTGTTTGACTGACTCAGCAAAAACTTTCGTAAGGTGCGATTCTGTTTGGAATTTCTAGGTCGACGAGAGGATTTATAGCTCGCAACATTATTTTCGTCAAGGGAAATGAATCTCTTAAATGACCAATCAACTATAAAAACAAGATAGGCGTCATAATGGGTAGCCATATTTTCAAAATTTTCAATAATGAAGTGTGTGGCATTTTAAAATAATGCTTTCTTGGTTCCTGTATGTCGGAGTTATAAAAACAATTTTAATTTTAATTGATTATTATTTCTGCGCGTTAACAAGAGTAAAGCATTTATTATTTTGATTTTATTGAATTAAGCATAAACTGTGATCACTCTTAGTACTGTGACTGTAAAATATATTCAATTTTTCAGTATTTTTTGATTAAAAAAACTGGTTGAAAAACATAATCATATTAAGAATATTTTTTTTATAAAACATGAAAAGGTCTGCCTAGATAGATACGACTGATCTTAATCACGTATCTAAATTTAATTAATTCGTCGTCTGTTTCTCTGTCCGTAACTTCGTGTAACGTCTGTAATTTCATTGGAATTCACGGCAAAAAAAATAAACGGCCGGAGATGTGGCTTGAACCCCGATCCAGCAAACCCGAACCGGCCGCTTAACGCATGTTGCTAACGCCGCCTCTCCGTGGACCATAAAAAATATAAGTACTAAATAATATACTAGGGCTTAGCAAAGACGCGAATCATTTCGTGTACCGTGATTTTTCAAGGATGTACGTCAAATAATAAAAATAATTAAATTGTAAAATTTTTGAACATTAAAAAGCGTGACATAGAATGATGAGTCATTGTGACATAACTGACGACATCAGTATTTTGTAATCTCACGTGCGATTTTTTGTAACGAAGGTGTGACCCCATTTTTTAAGGGAGGAAATGAATTTCATGACTGGAATAATTAAATAGATTTTGGCGGCTTTAATAAAAAGTTAGGGTATACCTTTGAATTGATTCTTAATTTTTTTTAAATTGACCTTTCAATATTATAATTTACAAGAAAACTTATTAAACAACTTCAACTCTTATGTGTAAACTATTCCCTTCATCTAACTCTTTCTAATTTAACTTCACTTGTTCTACCGTAACCCAAGGAATACCTACTAATTAATTATAGAACTATTTCATCCTTGTCATATCAAAAAAATATGTATTGCAACGTTGTAGTGTTTATTTTATGTTTTTTTAGTCTGTACTCTACGCTAAAAATGAGAAAGGAACGAATACCAAAAAGTATCCTCTTAACAACCCCGAAAGGATGGCGAAGATGGGTCGCCCCAGATTAAACTGGGAGAAACAACAACAAAAACTGTATGAAAACAGAATGGGTCTGGATTGGTTAACTTATACGGAAGAAGCACAAGACAGGGGAATACGGAAACACTTTGTTGAGTCTTTGAGTCCCCGATCCTACTAGGACAAAGGGATAAAAAACAAACCCATAAAAAACAATTCTTTATTATACTCTTTTCTCATTTAATAAGGTTTCATGCCCACTGCACTCGTCGGGGTCATTATTCATCTGTAATGATTCCAATTTGAAAAAAAACATTAAAATTTCGAAAAATCCAAAATTACACTATAATTATTAAATTTTTTTAAGAGAAAATTTGTTAGATCATTTTTATCGTCGCCACGAGTCTCCTGCAAAGGTTCAGCTCGATTGGATAACGGAAAAAGGGTTAAAAATCAATCCAAAATCGATGATTATGATGAATTATTTCAAGAAATATTTATTTACTTTTTAAAATTTATTTAATTTTTATAGTTGTGATATAATAAATAATTTATCTTCTTCTTCTTCTTCTTCTACTCCTTATCTTAAAGGGTCGGGGTGTCTGCGCTGCATAAAAGGTTCCAACTTTTCCTGTCTTAGGCTTCTCTTTCCAGGTCAGCCCAATTTACTTACAACCTCGCTTCGCAGCAGTCCTCCAACTGTTTCCGCCAGCTCCTCCTTGGACGGCTCCTTAGTCTTCTGCCTTCTGGTCTTGCCTGAAATATCCGCTTTCTATCTATCTGCCGGTATCCACATGATATGTCCCAGCCACCATAATTGTGATTTCTCGACAAATGTCAATAAGGGTTCTACTTCGAGACATTCTTTTATTTGAATATTTCTGATTCTTGACCGAAAGAACCCCCTCAAGGCTACAAACCGCCGAGATGGTATTTCTACGAGGAATAGTAGGAGTTACTAGAAGGGACTGAATCAGAAATATATAATAAATATTTATTTAATTTTTTAATTGTGAACCACCCGAGAAAATCAAAATGGAACGTTCGTTCGGAATCCACGTATCCAATTTGTACGTGGAGGGTTGTGGAAGGTTGAGCATTAGGGGCGGAGAAGTTCAATTTTAAAGCTTAGCATTTTGATTCCAAGGCGTTATTTGCGTTTCCAGCACCATGCGCTTCCGTTTACCAATACTTTATCGTCAACTATAGTATACTGAATGCAGCGGTTTGAGTCTTTGTCAAAAACTTCTAAGTTTTCTTCTTTTACAAATTACCCTCAACATATTATGATTGAACAATATTTTATATGAAAGTAT
The DNA here is from genome assembly GCA_016648135.1 of Agrypnia vestita. NCBI lineage: Eukaryota > Metazoa > Arthropoda > Insecta > Trichoptera > Phryganeidae > Agrypnia > Agrypnia vestita. The sequence goes on along the minus strand of JADDOH010006546.1, from coordinate 189,344 downwards.
GTTCTAGGAACACAGTTACTGGATAAAATAAAGAGATATCATTACAAGTTTTATTTTTTTATTTTTATTTTCATTTATTGGTTTTCTTACAGCCATATAATTAATCAATCTTGAAAAAAACCAATAATTGATGTACAGAGTTTTGGGCCAATTACAAGAAAACACATTTATACAATCGATAAAAAAATAAGAAAAAACATGTCCAATAGTGAGTTTGTGTGAGTGTGTGTATTTGTGTGTTTATTTATTTATTTATATTATATATTATATATATATAGATATAGATATATATATATATATATATAATATATATTATATACATATATATATATATATATATTATATATTATATATATATATATATATATATATATATATAGTTAATGAATGAAAAAAACAATAGATGTCACTAACATACACCATTGAAATACTTTAACTTTCAAAAATTTGAAAATGTGTGAACGTTCTTATGATGGAATTGGTGAACGTCGCACTGTGTAAAGTGATCACTTAAGCTAACTCATCCAGGTTGTAAGCCCTAGGTCATCGTATAGGAGGCTTCCATTCACGTTTCTCATATATAACTAGCTTCGTCTCTGTGAGACTTCTATAATTTATCCTATTTTTTTTTTTTTTAAATAGAGATGCGAACACGGAATACGTATCACATTATTATTCTTACTATTTTCAAACGAAGCTAAACGCTTGTGCTATGAAAATAGGACTAACTTGCTAGCCTGGAATGAGGTTCGAACCCGCGACCTTTGGATCACGAGGTAAGTGTCCTAATCACAAGACCATCAAGCTACTCAAAAGCTATTATGATTGAGTTTTTTCTGTTGCTTTGATGCATCGGCCGTTTTAAAAAAAATGAAAACAACTTCAACATCATTACTCAGCATTCACTGAAACTGTATTTTTAGCGTGATTTTGTAAAAATATGGTCCTATTATACCACTGTGCTAAAAAAATGTTTTTGGAAGCAAAGACTTCTCTTGAGACTGCTGTGGATAACTTTTACAGCGAAAACAACAGTTTTGCTTATTGGCAAAAGCCGTATAATCAAATTTTTATTTTAATTTTTTTAATTTTCATTTATTGGTTTTCTTACAGCCATATAATTAATCAATCTTGAAAAAAAAACAATAATTGATGTACAGAGTTTTGGGCCAATTACAAGAAAACACATATATACAATCGATAAAAAAATAAGAAAAAACATGTCCAATAGTGAATTTGTGTGAGTGTGTGTATTTGTGTGTTTATTTATTTATTTTGTTTCGGAAAAAATTAACAGCAAAACAATCTTAAAAATTTTCCACTGAATTTAAAAATTTACTTTGTGTGCTTTATCCGAAAAGATGATTTTTTTAACAAAATTACCTACTATCAATTTCTGTGGACTATATTGCGCATTTCAAATTTTACAAATATGATAGTTAATTTTTTTATCTTGGTACTTTTTCACACTATTTAGATCAATTTATTTTTCATAAAGTCCATGCAAGTTTGGTTCGTTTCTACGGAACGTAAAAAATTATCATTCATAAATGCCTAAAGAAAATATAAAACTAAAGAAAAAATTGTTGTATGTAGTTGATGTTTATTGAGACAAAATAAGGATTCTGATAGAGAATGGTATGTGAAATAAATCAATTCCGCGTTCAATTCAATGTTTTTTTTAATTATTGAAACTTCCTCTCACCTCTAATTTTATATTAAATATTAAAAAATCCCAATATCCTCTAAAACCACATAAAAGTTCCGAAAATTAATTTAAGTCAATTTTTTAATTTTTTTTTAATAATATGGATATTAAAGAATCAAATGTATCTATTTATTTTATGAAAAACATATTTTCATAACATGAAAAAAACTCGCGTTTCCAAACAACCCAAATACACTTTTCCAGGGAAATATCTACAATTTTTCCCCAGTAAACTATGCACGGACGTACTCTGAGGAAAAACGTAAATATTCTCCGGGGAAATGCTAAAAAATTCTCTGAAAACAATACAACATTAAGGTGGCTGTTTATTTTCGAAGGCTATCGATTATTTTGGTACGAGGTTATTTTGCGTATCTTATTTTTAGTCCCAAAAAACCCTTGAATACGTTTCCTTTTGTTTTGATAATATGGAAAAGCTTTTGAAGGTACATGGAAATGGATAAAAAAGTTACTTTATTTACTTCGTTAGCGAAACAAAACCAAAAGGAAAATGTGCTTCTTGAAAAACAATTGAGTTTCGGAGGAATTAATCTGCTGATGTAAAAATAATACAGTTTTTCAATAAGAGCGTAATGATTTTGTGGTGACACCATTAAAAAAAGTAAGTGTTCACCACTAATTTTTTGAAAACAACATATTTAGGGGCCAATAGTTCCTATTTACTCAAAATCAAATTTAATTTTGATATTTGAACATAGTCATATGTTTGGGTGGTTTGGAAATGGTTTGGAGCAGCTGCTTTTTCGGGTCACCACCGTCATGTGACGGAAAAGCTCCAAAGGCGTAGAATATTTGATGATTTATTATCTCGATAAAACAAGTACAAAACATAAATGAGTATGATTATACAGACAACGATAGGTACTCTAAGGGACATAGCCTCCGACCACCCGCCGGAGGTCTACGAAGGACTGACATGCCTGCCTAGGGCGTGTGCCTCTTTTATATGATTTACGAACAAAGGAGTCTTGGCTGTGTGAGTGTGAAAAAATCATCCGAAATGCCGATGGTGCAACGACCTGCCGGTCGCGCGGGTCTTACTCGTGCCTTTATTTTCTTATGTGGTATTCCTTGCCACTGTGTGCTGTGTAGCCTAGTTTGGTGGTTTTCTGAATTCTGGTATGAGTTCCACATTTACTTATGCACTATTTTTGGAATCATAAAAAATGTGATATTCATAAAAGTGTTGAGATATGCTAGATATATAAATCATTTTAACTATTAATATAGATTGCGCAGTAAATTTTGGAGCTATATAAATACTTATTTTTTTGTATTTTGGTTTATTTTTAGAATTCGTTTTAATGTTTTGGATTTAATATTGGTTTCGTATATTTAGTCACACTAATGTGTACATGGAATCCTGGCTTTCAGCAATACGAACTGAATAAAATACATTATTTGTAAAAAAAAATATTTGTTCAAGAAACAAATAAATGTGGTTTATCTGCTTGGTTTTAAAAATAAATCATTAATTTCACTTGTTCTATTTGTATATTACATAAATAAATATTAATCTATATTTGAGTTTAATTAATTGTACAGTAAACTTAAAAATGATATTTTCTTTTAAAAATACTTTTTATGTTTTTTTGTTTTCGCTTTAAGCAATATCGTTTTAAGCAAACACCACTAGTATACTTATTTTTCATGTCTTCGGAAGTCCCTACAAACGTGAGCAGCAGTGCAAACAGTAGACTCAATACAGCGTGTCATAAAAATGATATTGCGGGCTTTATGGATTTATGCCGCTAAGCTCCAACCAAACAGAAACTGCTCCAGTTTCTGGTACCTACCTGCTGAATGTGGGTAAAAAAAAAAACAAAATTTACAATCAAAATCACCCAGAATTATCCAAACGAACAAAAATTTAATTATTATTATTATAATGCCCCATGGTTAATTGGACGAAGTTGTGCAAAATGTGACCAACCCACAAAATGCTAAAAATAAGTTATATACGGTTTTGGACAGCTCACTACGATATCTTTATTTATTTTATTTTGGGGAAAATTAACAGCAAAACAACAATCTTAACAAATATGAAAGAATGGTTTTTAAAATTATGCCAATTACAAATTTTCCACTGAATATAGTATACTTACTTTAACAGCGAGTGGAGAGGGTGGAGGGGAATGTGGGACGGGAGTAGAAGGGAAGATATAATGTACGAATTAGTTTGGGTGCGGTAGTGTAGATATTGATATGTTTCTTATTGTTGAGTTGAAAATGTCAATGTGGTGATAGTTTGTGTTAAAATAATTTGTGGATTGGTACATAAAGGAGTTTTGTTTTGAGTTGGTCTTACAAAAGGGGAGATGAAAAGTAGGTGAATGTCTGTTATTGCGAGTTGGAATGTGGTGAAGATATTCGTTGAAGAAGTTCCGGACTATCAACTACATTGTGTGTGTTATGAGCTGAAGCTCAGTATTTTTTTAACCCACATCACTGCCATCACCGTTATATTAGTTCATAAAATGTACAAGTGGTTTAACAGTTTTCTGCGGCTTCAAATTTATAAATCATTGGCAAATTAAATATTAATTGAAAATATCTATATGGTATGGATGCATTATGCAAATGTTTAATTCTACTGTTACCACAAGATGATGATTTTGTAGAAAACATCCTTGTGGGTTGAAAGTTTTCTACGTCTCAGATAGTAATGTTTGCAGAAAGAATCAGACATTTTGTAGAAAGAATCCTACCTGTAATACGCGTCATACATTCGTAAATAAAAGTTTTTTTCCACTAAATACATTCAAAAACCATAAAAATATCTTTCAAATTTTTAGAAGCCATTTTAACAATTCCACTTATACCTAGTTGTTTTTTTATCTATTTATTTTCCATATACATTTTTTTGAACATCACTAGCCCCAAAAAATATTTTAAAGAGACGCCAGGATTTGTCTGCATGATTCATTTATACGATTTATATTACAATAGATATTATTTCATTTTACATTTACATTTTTACAATTAATAATAAATATTTTTACATTTCATTTTCGAACATCGCAAATAATAACATTACACGCATCAATTTCACATGATACACTTCAATTCATACATTTGTTCATAGCTAGGCCATGTCGTTTGACATCAACCACCTTCTGAATTCCACCACTGATTTTGGAGTCGACAGGCATGGTGGAAAGGTGCCTCGTAGTTCGTTCAATAGCACGGGTACCAAATATTCTAGTGTTCTCTTTCCATATTTGTTTGTTACTCTCGGAACAATCAAAGCTTGATAAGATAATTAGATCCAATAAACGTACAATTATAGTTAGGAGCTTCAAATCAAACGCTATCACTGATAGCTGTAGATTAAGAATTAAAAAATATCGTCTTTAGTTATAGTCTTTACTGTTACTTTTTCTTCTTCTTGTAGCGCCATTTCCTATCGGAGGTCGGCAATCATATTGGCAAAAATGACTCTTTTCATCTCCGCGCAACAAATCGTCGTCTTCCTTTTTTTTCCTCTTATTTTACTCTGGACGATGAGTTGGTTAGGACTGTACTTTGGTCCTCTCGATTATTAATGGGGGACCATATTAATGGTCCCTTTAAAGGTAAAACTGACTAACCACAATATTGGTCACATGAGTTTTACATCTCTATTTCAGTTACAAATCAAATTAAAATGAATTAATGTTATGAATTCCAACATTAATATTTTTTCCATCTCTATTTCAGTTAAAAATTAAAGTAAAATTAATAAAAAATTTTGATTATTTGATTTGCATATATCTACTTTTATGCGAGTTTTTTTTTTCACCAACATGTTTCAGATATTACCATTTCATCAGGGTGCTGTATAACTGTTAAAAAATTCGAACGAAATGTCTTTTGTTCCTTGTTTTTCCAAATTATTTGAAGAGATATATACAAATAAAATAATCAATATTTTTGAAAAATGTCAATCTACAATGTTGCTCAATCAATTGAAAAAAATAAATATATTAATTAATTAAAGTTTAGTGTCCATGCTTCCACTCTATATAAGAAAAGGGCAAAAATATAATATAAATATACAGGCTCAAGTCACGTTTAGAAAATAATGGTCTCATTCTGAGAAATGCACTTCTTACTATCTCTATTCGAGATTTCACTTCTTGAGATGGATCCCATTTATTATTCAACCATGCACTCAAGTACTTATATTGTATGACTCTCTCTATTGGTTTATTGTTGATGTCTATATTTGGTGTACAAAACGATCTCTTCAGACAACACGAATAATTTTATGTTTATTTATATCTTTATCAGTTTTTTTTTTAATTTTAAATCTTCTAAATATATATAATAAAATATTTTTTACACACGATCGCGAGTCCATATTATTGGATGTGACTGCTTTGAAGGATCTCCGCGGAAGTTCACTATTTTGGACCGGGGTAAGCAAGTGGATATATGAGAAAACAAATTTTATTACTCCCTTTCTTTTAACTAGAAGCGTCTGCTTGTCTGCCGAAAAAACTTTGAATCGATTTTTAACCCTTTTCCCGTGATCCAATCGAGCTGAAACTTTGCAGGCAGACTCGCGGCGACAATAAAAATTATCTCTTTTAAAAAATTTAAATATAGTGTAATTTTGGATTTTTCAAAATTTTAACGAATTTTTCAAATTGGAAACCATACAAATGAGAAAGGTGCCCGACGCGTGGAGAAGGCGCGAAACCTGTTTCAACTAGTCTAACTCGAGCCATGGGTCCGATTAGACGGTTTCGCCGACGCCGTGCCACCCTATACCAATTATTACGTTTCCAATATTCTGTAAGTTTTAAGGATAATAATATACATGGAATAGATTTTCCACATGAACTTAAAGCATGAGGAGAATATGTTGATAGAATATCAAATTGGAAACGATACAAATGAGAAAGGGAGTATAATAAAAACAAGTTATTTTTCCTCATATTTTGAACAAGATCAAAAGTGTTTAATTATCGTTAAAAACTACACAATGCACAACACATGTGTATATACAAGGTTATTTGGAAAACATTAATATCCTCGCAGGACTGTATTTCTGCCTTGATTATGAGTCAAATATGTTACGGATTATGAAATATAAAAGTTAGCATTTTTTCAACGTTTCTGCATTTTTTTTATAAAACGTTGAACTATCATTGCAGTAATTTATATCAATTACGAAAAATTCATTCGTTTCAATAAAATGGTAATAACCGTGCAGAAATTCCAATTGGAATTGGAAGGTTTTTATTACTTTATTTGACTTGTATTGCGAAAGAATTTTTAATATGTATATCGACTCATAATTAAAGCAGAAAAATAGTCCTGCGAGATTATTAATGTTTTACAAATAACCCTGTATATTCTTCAATTCTTTAGAATATTATTATTTTTGTTATAGGGAGTCGGAAATTTAATGTTCGCGATTTTCGAATTCGCAGCAATTCTCTGGAACGTATCTCCCGCGAATAGCGAAGCAAACCTGTTTTTTTCGAACGAAGTATAATCGAATAATATTTTTGTCCCTTATTTCTCAGAACCAATCTGTGGTCTTGTGTATTTTTTATGATAAATATAAATCTGTGGACGCAGCAGGTCCCGGAAAGGAAATGGAGTTAAAAACGAGACTCGTAAAAAATAAGGATTCCATAAAAATGAGAAATGTCGCCTTTGTTTTTTTCAACGGGTAAATACACGCAGGGGTCCAATATACTGTTCATAGAGCTATAGTCTGATTTTCGATAGGCGTCTCATGACCCATCACTGGTGAATGATGTAAAACAATTTTACTCTCCGATCTACAAGCGAACATACGAACGTTAGGGTAGATTTATATTTTTCCTTCTCACTCGACTAAAGTAGAGCCTTTTCTAACAAAAAAATCACAACATTTCGACACATACAATTTTCAACATATTTTATGTAGTAAATATTTAATTTAAATTTTATATGTCATATAATCTACATGTAATCACGAGCGATATGATAGATGGCCTTTGGCCAATCACAATAAGCCCCAATTAAGTATACGTGTAAGAGCGCCATCGCGCGTGTGGTGCTCAAATATATTATAGAATTATACAAGGGTGCCATACAGCGCACTTATATAATATTTATGTGTCAGAATCAATAAAGGCCTGAGAGAAGAAACATGTCTATTATTTCTAAGCCTTTTTGTGACTCGTTTGTGACGAAAGGGAAATATAACCTTCAAATCTGATCAGCAAGGGATCAAACAGTTAATTAAGTGTGTGATAAAGTGTGACAAGAAGAAGTGCAACACTTCTCACCAGATTCAAGGATCATTGTGGTCAAGAAGAATCATCTCCTTCAGAACAACGGCTCAGACCAGATCCGATCAACGATACGTATCTGGTAGGTGTGTGTTTTTGCATACATGCGCGCTTGTATGTGAAACGTGTCACCTCTTAAGCTTTCCCCAACAGAGTTAGTTGGGGAAAGCTTGCAAAAGCCATGTTATAATAATTGTCAAAAAACACGGCTAATTGTAGAGTTTTTGCTGTAGTTCGTTCTGCAATGATCTAAGTGAAAATAGCATTTATTTATTCTCTTTCTTATTTATTTTTAATTTTTTTAATGTATTAAATCCCAAGAGAAAATATACAAAATATAATATATATTACATACATTATAAGTATATTAAATCCTATAAAGGTATATACATATACCTGTACATAGGTTCGGGAGATGAGAAGTTAGACATGTATAAAGATTTACACACGACTAAAACTCAATAAAAACAATATAAATTAGTAACTAGTGATTAATACTAATACCTAGTTTTCAAAATAGTGACTCGAATGATAGTTGTATGACGATTACAATTACATTTATAATGATATCAGATGTTCTTGTGTTTCGATTATCCATTTTTTTATTTTGTTTTTAGTTGATTTGTTTACTTCGGTTACAATTTTTAGTTCGGTGGGTAATAGATTGAAGTATTTAGTAGCTGTATATAAGGGACTTCTACAGTACATTGTTTTAGTAATTTTGGGCCCTTGTATTAATTTATATCTGGATCTACCATCACAGTTATTAAATTTTTGAGTACATTCATTGAAATGATACTTCAATCTGTCTAGTACAAACTGTTGTCTAACATTTAATACAAAACTTTCCCCAAATCCTATTTTTTTTAATAGTCTCTTTTGTATGTTGAATATTGGTTTGATAGCATTTTTGTTGCCACCGCCCCACGAAATGATGCCATAGTTAATGGTACTTTCGAACAAAGCATGGTATAATACTTTTAATACTTTAGAGTCCATGAAGTATCGTAACTTATAGTTAATAAATTGAAAATATCTAACTTTTTTCAACAGTTCTTGGACGTGTGCATCCCATTTTAAACAGCTATCAATATGTATATCTAGATACTTAAAACTGTCTACTCTTTTTATTATTTATTTATAGTATTCTTAGGTAGTAACTGTAACATCCAAAAGTTAGATATACAGTTTTATCAACATTTATTGTTAATTGATTATCATTTAACCAGATACAAACATTTTTTTACACATTATTCATCTTTAGTTGCACATGAAACCAATTATCACCTGCACAACGTACAGTGGTGTCATCGGCGTATGATAGCAAGTATTTTTTATTTACTACTCCAAATATATCATTGATATACTTCTTATTTTATTTAAATTATGGGACTAAGAATTCCATGACCTCCATTCATTCATTCCTTGACACCATCGTTGTTATTTAGTCTGCTGGGCACGATGCCTGCCTCGCTTATTTCGTCTACCTTTTGTAGGTCTGTCTGTCTTGCTCATCATAGTCTCCATGCTTTCACGTTCCTCAGAAGTGTCATACCGTTCCCCGTATACCAAGTTCTTTAATTTTCTCCGTTATTCAATTAGTTTATTACGCATTAGATCGAAAATCTTAATAAAGACTTTATTTTTGAACTTGCAACGTGATGTCTAAAGTCAAAGTGAGGGGCCAAGCTTCCCATTCATACAAAGCAATATGTCATTTTAGGGATGTGTATGCTTTTGGCTTGAGATTCAATAACATCGATGACAACATTATTAATTTGTAGAATAAAGCATCAAGCGTTTTCTGTTGTTTAAGTATTATGTGTTCTTCACAGATAGTTGAATAGTTCAATTGATTCAATATTTTAGTCACTTAGGATGAACAACGATAGGGGCATGCATAATTGATTTTCTGTAAACCAATTTACTTCAAATACGAGTTAATTCCATTACCGGACTACCGATAAATAAATTTCTAAGCACCGATAGTATGGATAAATTATTCTTTACTTTTTAATGTATTACGTAAATACGTAGTATTGTTTTTAAACTACGATATTGTGATACGATATTTTTGAGGAATATTTTATGGTGCGTTTGCCCGGAGTCTCTTGGCGAGCAAGGAATGAATACTCAAGAATTCATTTTTTTTTAAATAGAGATGTGAACATGGAATACGCGTTGCATCAATGTTCTTACTATTCTCAAATTAAGCTAAAAGCCCGTGCTATGAAAATAGAACTAATTTGCTGGCCTCCAGGAATGGGACTCGAACCACCGACCATCAGATTACTAGGCAAACTTCATGACCACTACACCAACAAGCTACTCATTTGCGTATATTGTAAACATTTTTGATTTATTTGAGATTGACATGTCGTGTAAATCTAGAAATGAATATCCACGATACTATTTAAAGTTCGTTTTGAGTTTTTTCTATAGATTCACTAGATCCACTTATTGAATTGTATTTTGCACAACATTAAGAACACAATTACATTCAAATCTTAAAGATCGCGACATTCATGTTGCACATGTCTCTTTTCGAAAATCTAGGTATCCGTGTGATCTTCTACCATTCGCGTGACGTGTTTGTCCCACCTGAGTCGGTGATATTTTAATATTTCAGAAATAAGATGACCTTAAGAAAACCACGAAATAAATGACAGTAAATCTCGGATGTCTGATGAGATAAACTATTGGTTGGAAATATTATTTAAAGAAACCATCGAAAGAATTCAAGTAACAAATGATTATTCAAAGATAAAGTGAATCTAAAAAGACCCGTCTCGAAGATGAATTGAGAATTTCTCTTTATGGGTGTCAAATTTAGATAAAATTCATCCAAAAATAAAAATTTCGTAAGAATAAAAAAGTCCTGACGTAATGAAAACAGGTTAAGGGTCGGGAAATGAGAGCGGTAATATTAATTGGCCCTTTAAAACAATTATTAAAGACTTTTTTTAATCTTTTCATTTAAGTGACATTAAGGAAAATTAATATTAATGACTAGCTTTAAAAGAAGAGATGTTAAGTAGCGTTGTCTCTAAGGATGGATTGACCTTGCAAGGGGGTGTCTATCCGGATATTTTGAGAACCCTTTTTCTTAATACGATAATATCAAAAAACATTGATTCTAATTGTACATTTGTCCGTTTTCACGTCAGTTATTTTTCTTTGAAAAAATTAAAACATTATTTTTTTAATAAGATACATTTTTAAAGAAGTTACACAGACAAAGCTACGAATATAAAAAAATATATTCAAAGCCTCCTTACGTCGACTATTTAGTTAAACATTACTATTTTAAATGATTTTTTTTTTCAAACTTATAGATATGCCTTTTTGAAAAGCTGCGAATTTTGAATGTGTTGGACCAACATATTTAACTAATACAAAATAAAATATTTACTCACATTCGTTAGCTGATACAGTTTCATAGATGTCTTCCAGGTAGGCATAGTTACTACACGTACTGACATCGTTTGGAAGCTTGTCTCTGTAACAAAAACATAAATGATTTTAGTTTTGATAAGATGACTTTTAGAAGATTTCTTTTATAGATCAGTAAATGGTATTTACTGTATATATATTTACGGTCAGTGATTGTAGGCTTTATTATATTTTATTATATCATATGTTTTTAACAATATTTTTATATGTTTAATCTGAGAACAGAATTGCTGGATTTTGTCTACTAATTGAATTTCAGGGATAATTATTAATTAACATAACTATTCGGGAAAAAATCCTGGGTAGTCTCTGGTCGGTTGCTTTATAAAATTGTTTATGAGCGCGGAGTTCTCTGTGTATGACAGTTGTTGCGAACTATTGATTATTTTGGCATCTCGGAACCAACGATTGATTTTGTCGCAGCAGATACAAAGTTTCAAATAATTTTATTGTACTAAAACTTTCTGTCAGTTTTAAAGTGGTGCAGTCAACAAGATTTGCAGCTGAAGCAGAATATCTGACGGAAAATGACAATGGCGGGAGTAACCTGCAGAAATCTGATAAGTGGTTTCTAGTGATGGTTTAATAGTTATTTTCAGTACAGGTATTTGGGACTTGTATCTGATTTTATCGATGAATGATAACTATGATATGATTATTGTCTAGTATCGATGTTTGCCGTTCGAACTGCAAAAAATCAGTTGCCAATCATCGACGTAATCACATACAAATCTCAAATAATGATTAGTGTGTCACTGGTTAAAATACCATCACTTGTGGTTTCTGTTTCATATATAGAGAATTTAGAATTTAATTATTCCCTGTAGAGAACCCAGAGTAAACATTTCAGAGATTTGCTCCATAAATTATTAATAGAAGTCTCAGAGAGAGAAAGCTATTTACATGGGAAACTTGTATGAAAGCCTTTATATGATAGCCCAGGGCTTATGACCAGTACCAGCTGGCTTAAGTGATCACTTTACACAATGTAACGTTCACCAATTCCATCTTAAGAATACCGACACATAATCAAAATTTTGAAAATTGTATGTAGGTATGTCCTAAATCAGTTTATTTCATATATTCTAATGGACCACGCCAGAGACATCTATGGTTTCTCCCATGACATAGTATACATATAATATATGATTTTAGTTCAGTTCATAGATTGGACATTTTATATTCAGATATCTTTACTATAACACTTGTTTTTGAAATTTTATGTAATACGTTGTAAATGAAGTTCAGGAACTATAGAATTCTATGGGGTAGTTGGACACGAAACATGTTTCGAAATTATATGGTATTATATTCCGCAGCTATTATAAATCTGTGTGTTAGTGTTACCTGAATCTAACAATCGTTAATGTACTGGGTGGGTGGATAGTTTAATATATCCTGACGAGTTTAACCATTAGAGGCTAAAGCGAATTTATATGCTACTAAGACCATGATGGGTGTAAAAATACCCGGATTTTAATATATGAAATAAAACGTATAATTCGTGTTGTTAAAACAATCTGAAAGACTTATGAAAAAAGTATCGTTGTTTTTTAAAAAAAAATAAAGGGACCAAGAATCTTTTTTGGAACAATTATAGATTATTGTTATGAGAATCAACACTTACTCCTAAATTGAGTTGAGCTTTGGTAAAAATCATATTTCTTACTACAGTTAACGCATACTAACTAAACTACGGTGTTGTTTGCAAAGTCTACATCTTCTTTGCTTTGCTTTCTTGATTAACTTTTTTAGTATATATACACAGATAAGTACTAAAAAATACTTAAAAATTTTAATACATATGGTGCAACTTAATTCAGCTGGTTTCGGATGAACTTGCGCTCGCACACAACCTCGCCCCCACGTGTTCGAGGGCTATTGTCGACAAAGGAGAATAATCGGATTCTCAAAGCACTGAGTTTAAAACGAAAAAAGTGTAGGCATAAAATTAAGCCAGCTGGGTGTAAAAACAACGTTGTACCATCGGTACCGAAGGTTGTTGCGTCGTTGGAATGAAAGAGCGATCTGTTTTTACTGTTTATTTCTTGCCCAGGGAACAAGTAAAGGTGTACAATGAGTAAATGATTTAAATGACGAACAAAGAAATACATGATTTAACGCGGCACAGGCCTGCCCGATGTTGCGGCAGAGTCCCGAACAGTGTAGCATAGCCGTGTCCTTAGCTCCTTATTCTCATATATGCTTATGTTGCAGGCGACGGCCCGCGCAGTTTGTTTAAGTTAACATAATAAAAAAGGGTCCCCGCTTTCGAAAACAGGTAGGTTGGTATACGGCGTGAATCGGCTGGGTACTGCTGCACCTATATCACTTCAAAATATATTAATCAGATTCCATACATTCTAAATAAGAATGTCTTATCAAAACACGACACAAACTAAATTATTGAATCAATTAATATATCTTTCAGTGTGTTCTTTCGACTATTGCAGTAAGAAATGTTGTCGACCATGTAAAAAGAGTTAAAAACCACACAAAAAAAATAATAATTAAATAACATCGTTTTTTAAAACATAAATTATAATTATAAAAACTTAAGATAACGTGTACTTTGTAATATTATTGAAAAAAAGACATCTCGCAAGACCATTTAGTCATAAAAGGTCCACAAAGTAGAGTAATTTTCTTAATTTTTAAAACATCTAGAGTTTGGTAATTTATTAATTGATTAAATAATTTTGTTTGTGTCATTTTTAGAAGATATCCGTATTTAAAATATATGAAACTTGATGAATAAATTTTAAAATGATATGTTTTCGTACAAAAATGTGATAAAAAACGCATGAGAAAATATGAGAAAAAATGATTAAATTTTCTGACTTGACGGAAAATAAATCATCATATTTAATATAAAAATTTATAAATATTTTTTTTAACAAAGAGACATAAAAAATCAACAATTTAATGCTATAAATTCCATATTGGGTGTATCAAAATATATAAAATAAAGTGTAACAAAATAAAATCCATATTGGGTGCTACTGCCCGTGACAGAAAGGCCAGGAGAATATTTGTCCTGTGAGCTCAAACTAATAATTATTATAAAAATAGAATCCTGAAAAAACATAACTAAAAATAAACAATTTTTTTCCTTATGCATATTTGAACAGTGCAAAAATTTGATATTATGCATATTGGATTTATATACAACCAAATAAAGTAAACGTTAATCCTTCTACTATACTCTTGCCTCTGAAATACACATTTTATATATACTCTTACCTCTGAAATACATATTATAAGAAAATGCACGGTTGTCGATTTTTGTAGTTGTAGTGTTAAAAAAAAATTAAAACTCCGAATCAAAAACATAATTTAATCATATTTAAATATTTGTGTTTTGAACACTGTTATTATAGTTTTAAATAGGCGTGTGGCGATCCAGAGCCGTCAGGACTGTAGCCGCACGCATCGAGCGATATCCGCCAATCAGAGGCTCGATGCGGCTAACCCGCTCTTGGTCTCTAATAGGTACAACCACTCTGTCGCCGGCCATCGTAGCAATAGCGAGTGACATTTCTTTACTCAACACCATATCTGTAAATTGTTCCCAATAAACTCCACAGTTAACCATGAGTATCAGTTGCGCTCTGTATCCACTCATTCTGTTTCTGCTGATTTATCTCATACATTCCACTTGACACTCACACAATAAAAGTCACACGCCGACAAGAGAAGATGCCTCTGGATGGGTATGGATCATCTCTTCAACACCAATACACTAACCCGCCAAAGGTCTTGTGGTGGCCCGAGACACATACACACAGACATCCGTATAATGAGTTACCACAGATGTTGACGTCGAGTACGGCAGGCCGTCGCCCTCGATACAGAGGTTGAGACCAGATTGCTGAACAAGGCAAATGTAAGCCAGACCGATGACCGAGTACAAAGGCGAGGTATAGCAGAGGGCATGGACTATCGGAGTGACGAAACGCACCTCGCTGATCTAAGCTAAATACCCACACGCGCGGCCGAGTAAAGAGGAAATCATAACACCCCCGATTCCTTTGTTCTGAATGACTATATAAGCACGCGCCCGCAGAACAAACCATCTCACTCCAGCAGGGCTTCTCGGATACAGCGGAAGCCCTTGCCATCATACCTTCGAACGTCACGCTTTCACTTGTAACCTTTGTACACTACTGTATTCTTTATAACTTGTGTTTGTAATCAAATAAATTCTGTCAAACCATCGCGACTTTTACATCATCAACCGCAGCAGAGATCTCCGACTCTACAAACGGAGTGGTGACCCTTGAGTTCAACTCTATCCAAAACCGGAGGACTCATCCACCTCCAAAGTCTTTTGGTTTCTCTTATGCTGCGTTTCTTTGTTGTTAACGTCGATCGATTCATTTTGTGAGATTTTTACAATCCACATATACAGTTTGTCCAAGATTGTTTCTTTTTCAAATATGTCTCTAAGGGATGAGAGATCCTTCGTAACTTCCTTAGTTTTATCCAATATCAACTTTCAAAATTAGGAAGATTTTCAATAAAATGGATTAAAAATGATATTTTTATTGACACATAAATTTACTCTATGGGGGAATTTTATTTAAATAATCAATTCACTGTCAGATATTCCAATTTGGAATTATTGAATAATTCATTTTCACGCAAAAATATTCAAACCTTAGGAATATTACACCACTGTTTACAGAATTAATTCATCTATTTCCAACAGTATTAAAATGGTTGACATCGGATTTGCCGAAATCCTAAGGGGTTCGAATATTGGGTGTATTTTAAATGCCTCAAGCAACCCTCTTCAAGTAACCTCAGAAGCGTAGTATTTAATATATTTGCTTCCAGAATAATCCAATTCACAAAATGTTCAATTTAACACTGGGTTATTTAATGTTTCGCGTATCTGCGTCAAAATTAGTGTCTTTATTATCGCCCACTTTTTGCTGGAGAAATTAAAATATATTCAATTCCTGCAAGCAATTTTCATAGAAATTTTCATAAAAAAATTTATAAAAAAAAATAAACTTATGCAAAAAAAAATATCTAAAAAAATATAATATAGGTATATATATTTATACGTATCAGGTATATATATAAATATATATACCTCATACATACCAAATATTTCGGGGAATAGAGAAACATTTTAATCACAGTAATAACTAAACTGCAATTCGGTATAATTTGTATATAACATTTGTAAACTCTTATAAATATAAAAAGAGTGGTGTGATCCATAAGCAAAACATGATTCGCAAACTTGGAATATACTTTCATCAATATATTTATTAATGTTGATATGATACGTTTTGAAAAATATTTTTAATTTTTTGATAAAAAATTGACTTTCATCGACATATTTTTCGATGATAGTCAATTTGTCTGTTAGTCTCTCTGTTTGCCAGTCCGTCCGTAACTTCGTGTACCGTCAGTAATTTTGTTCAAATTCACCACTAAAAATAAATTAAACGGCCGGAGTTGAGGCTTAAACCCCGGGCCAGCAAACCTGAAGAAATTATTTTTCTACTGTAGTTACGATTAATTTTCAATCTTTATTGTTGAATATTTTATAGTAATTTATGCATTATTAATGATCAAGTCTCTTTTTGATTAATTTCAAAAATACAGGATATTAACCTAATTATTTAGGTTGGGTTTCGAATGGTTATCTGTTCACACATTCATATGGTTATTGGAAATATCAGTAAAACCCTATTATCCTTCGTCAATATTTGTATTAATAATTATCCAATACGCTCAGATCAACAGCATGCTAATACGTTCAGTATAGTGAAGAGATAATTATATTAAATCGGTTAAATCAAATATTGTGTTAATTTGGTCTTAAATTTCAACAAGTATTGTTAACCGATATTGATTCAGAGTGAATATCGTTGTTGTTCCATATATCAAAAAACAAATTATATCTCAAGTATTATCTTCACAATTGGAGTTTCTCTATTCCCGGATTTTTTTATTCCCGGGACTCGATTGGCAACTCTGGATCATACCCAGCATGCCGGATCTCACGATATGTTGATAAAAAAATGGAAATAAGATTTTAAAAAACCAAATTTATTAATCAATTAGAAAAGACAGGAAACTCAAATCAACAAAAAGATATTTGGTTGCTACTGGGATATTTTTCGAGAATTTTATTATTCTGTATGTCTTTTGTAATTGATTAATAAATTTGGTTTTAAAAAATTCGCAAAGTTTGTTCGGAAATTGCGACTTCACAATAAGAATGTGTCCTTTAATATAAAATGTTTAACGTTTGTTTTTTATTAATTTTATTATTATTTTATTAAAGATTGTTAATTTTATTTGAATTAAATTGTTATTCTAAATTTAATATATATATATATATACATAAAATTACTATTTCTGGATAAAATACAGATATAATAAAGTCTGTATATAAAAAAACATTTAAAAATCTGAAAAACATTACAAAACATTAAAAAAATTAAATGAAATATATTGTATGTATAATGTACATTGTATGTATTAACAATTAATCTCTTCTAAATTATATTATATACATTCGCCTTTGGTGCAACTTTTAAATATAATGTAGTATTTGGTTTGAAATTTGATTCGTTAAAAATTTGTGTTAAAAATATTAATTTCAAATTTTTTCTTATTATTTAAATAGTGTAGGCTATTAAGAATTCGCAATTCATGTAATAGAAAAAAACTATGTATTTGACCAATCTTCTGGTGTAGATGTACTTCATTGAAATGACAAAGGTATACATATCAATAATTTAGCGATAAAAATCATTAAAAATAAATAAAAATATTTAATTGATAAACAGCTAGATTTATTTCGTAGCCCAATTCTAGATATATTCCCCTTCCAATTAACTACACCCACCCATACCCTCTCTCTCACCCAACCCCTACCACAGTTGACGTTCTGTCTCTTTCTTCCCTTAATACTTTCTTGATTGTTTGTGATTCTGTTTTTGTTTAGTTAATACTGAATCCCGATGAATGCTTAGTTGTGGTTAAAATTCAATAAAGTGGTGTTAAAGAAAGAGTTATTTTATTTAAATATATTTTATAAGAGTTTAAAAGCTGATTTTTTTCTACTATTATTTCTATTTTTTCAACGGCAGTCAAATTTGCCTCGCATGAAACATTGGAATAAATAAGTTTATTTTTGATATACGCGTGTACTATCATAGGATTCACGCAAGAAGAGTAAATAAGCTAAAATCGAAAAATGAAACAAATATTTGTCACGGAAGTGACATCAGATTTAACCTCAAAGGCACTATACACACTATACAGTACCTACCCACGCCTGTCGCACATTTTTCTGATGAAATTATTATGAGCATAAAGGAAAAATGTTCCATCGTCAATAAAAATATTAGTTAACAATGAGTCTGTAATGGTAGTTCAACGTTTTGCAAAAAATAAGTCAGAAATACTGAAAAAAATGCAAATTTTGATATCGCATATCTCTATAACTATTGATACTAAGTCGTTGATTGGTTGTTTGAACATTTTCGACTCACAATCAAAGCAGGAATCTGCTTATAAAATATCGTTAACTAGCTCTGTTACATCCTGTATAAGTTGTAATAAAATTTGATGTCTATAATTTGAAAATAAAATTTCGAAAAAACCTGAATATTTTTTTTTTCTAAAATATTTGCCGCGAAACGTTCCTCCGAAGCTTGGCAGAATGGCGCCAGATAAAATTTTATGGCTGCTGTTACGTTGCCAGATAAGTGTTCAAAAATATTTTTTCTTAAATTGTCTCGAACCTTATTCTACTTGGTAAAATAAAAACACATGGAATTTTGACAGAAGATGCTCCCACGGTACGCGGATTAGCGTACGCTTAAATTTTTTTACATCAAGAGCATCTTGAAAGGAAACATCGCTAAATCCCTCTTATACAACCTTCATGCAAAAGTATTTATGAATATTAAAGAGTTAAGGTTGTTATTACGGTCGTTAGACATATTTAATATAGAAATAGTTTCGGATATTTTATACGAATCGTATGTATTTCCGAGAAGCGAATCTCGAAGTTTCGTTGAATACTTATTCAACGTCATCAGGCAAAAATCTTATCAACAGAACCGTACCTTATACCCAGATTAGTGAGGGAGTCCATTGAAATATACAAACATCCCAACTTCAATAGAGATGACAGTTACAAACAATCAAGTATTTGGCGCTCTGTTCGAACGACATTGATTCAACCTTTGAGAGAAATCGCAGTATAATCCGCCGACGGAACTAGTACATATTGCACACTGGCGACCTCTATTGTAGAAGAAGAGAACACTGCACAACAAAGTGCATACAATTTACGACCTACAAAGCAGCACCTAATCAGTCCGACCTCCACCTCCGCAGGTAAAGGTCGTATTCATGATGACGTTGAATAATATTCAACGTAACGTCGAGATTCGCTTCTCGGAAATACATACGGTTCGTATAAAATATCCGAAACTATGTCTATATTAAATATTTATGAATATTTTTATTAGTGTATTCCAAAAATTACAATTACCTGATTTTGTACACAGAGGAACAGTCATTAATTGAGATAAAGTATTGTCATGACCCTGGTAGATAGTAGGGCATCGCGGCCTTGATACATTTAATAATAATTTAGTATAGCTCCTGGTCCGGCACCAGAGTTAGACATCCCAAGGGGTGTGTGTTGAATATATAAGGCGAAGCAAATCTATAATACAAATCATTCCATTGCAAATCAATGTAAATCATATTCTTTTCACGGCTAACGATGTAAGATGACCCTAATGTGGGTCCTACTAAATAATGAAGGTTAGTAAGTAGCAAACCGTCGCGTTCAAAATACAATATATTGGATTATCAAATATTTCATTATTCTTATATGTGAGCGCGCGACGCTCTGCATAACGACTGCAAATTGCGTTGTAACTACATAATGATCGTGAGAAAAATTATATTCTTCTATGAAATATTAGAAATAATGTATCCTATACAATATTAATACTCTGCCTGTGCTAACTATACATTTAACTAAAATATAATTATTAACTGAAAAATTGCGCTTTCGAATGCAATATTCACTAAAAATATTTCTAACATCTTGGGTTCGCATACTATATTGAAATCGATAATACCTAATGCCCTTTGCATTTACTAAGTATATTACCTAAATAGCCACAGCTATACCATCCTGTCCGTCAGGGACGAAACATAAAACACAGTTATATTCCTAAAGGTGCTACCTCTTACGCTACAAAAATACCTATTGCAGTCGGGCTATGAATATGAACTATTTCCGCCTCATAATGGCGCCTGGAACCAATACTAAAAACCTCACTAGAAATAATAAATGCGACTAAATCTCGATAAATACAATATATACTATTCGTAATACGTCGTTGAATTGGCACATGATTCGTCTAATGGATGAAGGACCCCGTTGTGTATCGTAATAACTTCAAATTCTTTTATAGGAGCAGTGTGGAAACAATTGCATAATATTACGTAATAAAAACATCTAACGAACCTAATAATCTATACATTTATGTTACAATAAAATACGTTCACCAGAAGAATTCGTGTATTAGAAATAAAACATTTTCGATTTGAGACAAACCAGTAAAATCGTTCGAACGGCAAAGGGAAAAATTCACACATATTAAATAACACTGAAATTAATAATTATAAACACTTTGTATTAGCAAATTCTTACCTTGAATGGTTTCGTTCTAGACGTGCATGAACCTGTTCATATTAATTCCATGGGAAAATAATACATATATTTTCTATCTACGAAATAAGACATTTTTGAAGCAAAACTTCTTTATAAATAAGTAGATAAGGTCTCGGGGATGGTTTGTTCGAAAGGATTCTACAACAGCCCGTGAGTTTATATGAAATAATAGTTTCTTTGAATGCTAAATTTTGGTTTTTTAAACCCTCAGCATCTCTGCTGAGAGGGGTTGAGGCTCCGCGCCCGCCTAAACCCGGTGACCGACTTCCTAAGTGACTAAACGGCCCCCCTTGTTCCTCCGGAACTTACTGCATCCCGAGACTCTATCTCTTCTTTACGAGATGTGATCCCGTGACGCCTCTCTTTTAGGCTTATAATTGAGATGTACGTACTCTTTTGGTACGAGTTTCTGATGATGGTGTTGTCTTGAGGCGCCTTTCTTTTAGGCCGGTGTTTGAAGAATCACGTACTCTTTTGGTACAAATTGATGACGACATTAGCCTCCTTTGCGGGCATAGTCAGCGATGTTACAAATTATTGTGCAATCTCATTATGCCTTTTCAGAGCGGCGTCCCACGATTCTGCATCTTGCAACATTTACTTTGGACAAATGTTAGAGTGTTAGTAACATATTTATAATATCCCAGCTATTCCATATGAGTGAATGATTTTTATATTTATTCTGGCCCTGTCTTTCTTACAGAGGACGAAATAGAAGTTAACGTTTTCTATCAAGGTTTTACAGCATTCAAGCATGGAAATCCTTCCAAAGACAAAGGGAACCTTTTTGTTGGTTTAAGTAGTTTGCGCCAGATGAGGTTAGGTGGTCGGTTTATTGACGACCCCGAGCAACAAGGAGGACCCCGCCTTTAAGGGGCCCTGCAGGGGCTTGTGCGGGTTCCACGCCCAAGTGCCGGCAATCATCCACCCCTCAGCCAGCTAGGCTAACACAAACCAGATATCCCCAATCTTTAGTTAGATCTCCCCATTCTGTCCTTTACTCGTCGTTCTGAAGCTACTTGTTAAGCCGAATATACCGAGGAACTCGATTCATAAAGAATTAGTTGTAGACCGAGTGTAATGATTGCGCAATACCTACGCAATACAGTAATTATTATAATGCTACTAAGTAATTCATATAGAAATCCGTGTATTCAATTTTTAGCATAAACGGTATGAAATTCGCTTTGCATAAAAATACATCCTTTTGGAAGGAATTCTCGTACGATTTGAACCAATATCACACAAGCAATCGTGATATTTAATTACACAATTATTCCGAACTCAAATATTCCCAAAATAAATACATTTCGATAGTGAAAATAATTAACCGTAATAGATAATATAAATATGTTCCTTAGCTGTTACACAGTGGCGGTATGATCCTCTCTGGTACTGATGAATGGTAGATTCCTCCATACGTCCGGGCAGCAACTCCGTCCGCTAATGCTGTTCTCCAAATGAAGTCTCTGGCAGTAGTCTCTCGGGCAGCGCTTCCGCTGGCAGGTCTGGTCTCGAACTGAAGGGGCTGAGTATATCGTGTTCGCTCCTTTTATAGTAATGATTTCACCATACCTCTGAAATCCACGCTAGTGCAGTGACTCATCCTATGCGCGATGACCTCACCGCCGGCGCTCGCCATTGGCCGGATTCAGCCATCAGGACGGTCGCCTCCGGCTCAACCCGTCGAAAGGTAACGCGTGCCTGTGATTGGTCCGTTTCGTTAAAATAAGAGTAAAGCACTCGCTACACGCGAGACTTGCTGTTCCGTTTCATAAATAATAAAGGCTCGTTCGCACCTACTCACAAGGTCGAGTCTATTAGGATTGGCAAACAATATTAATTTAACACAGAATTATATCTATGGTATAATAAAAAACCTAAGAAATATTACTTGTATAGCCGAATATTCAATATTTTGTTAGCCTCTTGTAATACATGGAATCTTGAGAAGAAATATATCAGGCTTTTACTTTTAAACGATTCAAACCAGAAGAAATATATTTTTGATGTCCATACTTGGCTTTTTGAATATTATTATTTTAAGATTTTCTAAATTTATTAAATCTATCTCTATGTCGACCATCACAGTATAAAGGTAGATCTACCATAATATAATGTATATAAATATATAGAAAATTACGTGACAGGTGAACGACTACAAAATTAATGGAAAGGACACAAGTCAGCGACGTTTTACTAATAATAAAAAAAAACTCAAACATAACTGGACTGGCCATATTATGAAAACAAACAGAGAAAAATAGACGTGATGTAATGGAATGGTATCTTAGAAATGGAAAAAAAAATAAAAAGGACGTCAAATCGAGAGATGGGAAGATGATCCACCAAAAGAACGGAGAAACCTTGTTCACGACAGAGATGGGTGGAAGAAACTAGGGGAGGCTTATGTCAGAAGACAACCTGACCAACATACTGGATGCTGAAGAAACAAACCATAGGTATACTTACCAGATTAAATCAAGTTATTATTATATTAAAGAAGATTAAAGTTACATTAATTACAAAAGTTAAAACTGAACTCAACTTAGTCAGTGATTAAAGGCCTTATTATTCGATTATCGGATGATCGTCAACGTTGGAGTGACCCGACAGGACACTTAAAGAAGAAGAATATAGGTAGATGCCTTAAAAAGACGAAGCTATTTATATGGGAAAGCATGTATGAAAGTCTTTATTGGGTTTCTAACATATCTTGGCTGGGTTAAGTGATCACTTTACATAATGCAACATTTACCGAATCCACCTAAGTACTACCACCGCACAACTATAATTTTTTTTTAATGTTGTAAATGTATGTTAACTTATTATGCATATTTAATACAATTCTCATCATTTGGTAAAGATTGTCTACAATTGAAATTGATTGAAATGATGATGTCAATCTGAAGCTTAGACAAAGTTTGATGATCAAATGTTATGTGTGGTTGATACTCTACGGTGTTGAAGCATGGACCCTGAAGGTTGGCACTATAAACTGGTAAAAGATTCTGTGTATAGTTTTCTGTGATATTCTGCCGTGTATGTGTGACCTCTCTGGCCGAAGTTTCGGATCCCATTGCAGGGTCCATCATCGGGGCTGATGTCAGCATTGGATAATCTCTTATCTAATTAGAGGTAAAAGCAAACTATAATATAATATATGTCCATTATTGGTATCTGAAATTTAAAATTAAAAAATCTTTAAAATATATGCTGGACTCGTTAAATACTATTAAAATGAAAATAGTGTAAGGACCATACCGTAGAATTAAATTCAAGATAAATTCTAACAAAGAGACGTATAGATTATTTTTTATGGAGTTTAGGGTATTGGAGGTCTTTTATAATCCTCAAGATGTATTAAAGTTAACGATGCAAGAGAAGTGTGCCAGGTATTAGTCGTATAATTTGAATGGTAATTATTTAGTTATTGTTTAAAAATATTTATTAGGCTTAAATGTAGGAGTATTTATTATTTATGCCATTTAATTTTAACTGTGTAAATTCAGATTACACGATTCAGTGAAAATTGTTTCATTCCGTGAATTTTATTATAACTCGGAATATTTTTGAGTTTGTTCAAATCTTTCAGAACAGTGCTGGATTTATGTCACAGAGACATTATTAATCAATTAATGTATATTATAGAAATCTCACAGAGACGAAACTGTATTTCTTATGGGAAAGTAGGTTTAGAAGTCATTTGGGTGTACATAGGACTTATGACCTATCTTATGGTTGGCTTAAGTGATCATACTTATGACCTATCTAATGGTTGGCTTAATGATCACTTAAGCCTACCATAAGATAGGTCATAAGTCCTATGTACACCCAAATGACTTCTATACCTACTTTCCCATAAGAAAAACAGTTTCGTCTCTGTGAGATTTCTATAATATACATTAATCTATCATAACTGTTTCCTCGCCAGGTAAGGCAGAGAGTAAACTACTATCTCTACTATCTAGCACAACACTTTTGCTTCGGCTAAATTCATATGATTTTTCTTATGTTTCATTCTACGGTTGTTAAGGCTTTTAACAGGGCCATCCTCTGATATTTGTGGTATCTAATCATGCCAGGTGTTTCGCGGACGTCCTCTATACCTGTTGCCTTCATCACTCGTTATATATTTTCTTAATCATCCTTTCCTCGCTCATACATGCGGCATATCGATGCAAAATCGTCACTATCCATATGGGCTCCATATTTAGCTTTTGACATGAACGAATCATATCAGCACCCTTTTCTTTATTCTATCTACTTGTTACACTACAGCGAGCGTTACATTTACTATCAATCTATTGATCTATTGTATCTAAGTAAAATTTAAAGGAATTTTACAGTTTTTATTTGAAATGTGTGGAGCAACGTTTTATTTAGAACTTTATAATATTTAATCAAAATATAAAACACGCCAACAGTATTCCTATAAAATTAAATTCTAGCGATTTTTTAATAGCATTATTAATTTAATTTAAACGCCTGACAACAACTAGGGAAGAAAATATGCGTGGGAATATTAAATAAGACATAATAAATTCCCTGCAATTTTGCATACCACCAAAGGGAAGGGAAAAATCCTCGAGGGTTCACTTTACCCGGCCTAGGAAAATTACGGTAATTTTTTGCCACTTTTTCAACGTAATGTCGCGCGGCTTTGCCGCGACAGCGACCATCTGGGTAAAAGACGATATAAAAAATCAAGCGCTGAAATTTATTAAGACAACCCTGCCCTGGTGATAACGCCCTGATGTCTTTATTAAAATACTAGCCGTGCACGTGCGGCTTCGCACGCGTAGATTTTTAGTGACTTTTAGTCATATTTTATCAATTTGTGTATTAACCTTAACATATAGATATATATCGTCGCAGACTTTTTAATAGAACTTTTTGAGTTCTACAACTTATTTATAGAAAGTATTTAAATATGTCTTACCGTTAAGGCAGCGTTCGTAAAGAAGGCATCGATCGACCACTTATTTGAACAAGTCCATCCACTATTCTAAAGTTAAGGTTAGCTATGGTATGTACATTATCAAAATTTATTTTGTGGTCCTCGGGTAAAACATGCTGTACTAAAGATGAAATAATCTTTTTATTTTTGACATCTACTTTATATTCAGCTACCCGCGATGATATTTTTCGATTCGAAAGACCGATATATACTTAGTCACACGAAGAACAGGGAATTTTGTACACTCCGTGTGATTCCAGAGGAATTCTGTCTTTGGGGGTTCTTAGTAAAGACGATATTTTATTTTCGGTTCTAAAAATAGTTATAATATTATTTGTCTTTAGGAGACAGCTTAATTTTTTAATAGTTCACTAAATATATGGCAGGTAAGCGATCGACGTGGGTGGCAAATCCGGAGTTTTGATGATTTTGTTTTGATTAATAGCTTTGTTTATGGATGTTATATTAAAACCGTTGGATATCAGCGCGTTTTTTAATTGAATAAATTCATTATTTATGTTTTCTTTATCAGACAATCGTTTTGAGCGTGTAACAAGGGTATTTATGACTGATGATAATTGAGCCGGACTATGATTAGATTTTGCGTTTAGGTATCTGTTAGTATGTGTAAGTTTTCTGTACACCATGTGACCGAGTGTGCCATCGTTTTTTTTAATAACTAGAACATCCAAAAATGGCAAAGAGTTATTTTCTTCAATTTCGATTGTGAATTTTATATCTTTATGGATGTCATTCAAATAAACTAAAAAATTAAGGAAAGAGATAGAAAAAATAACACACATCACTGGATATTCGTTTTCATTATCATAATAATACACTTCACATCATTTCAATATTAATATAGTTCATAATATATAACTTATGTCGTTTACTAATAACCACTTATTAAGTTCCGACACTGATTTTAGGAGTTTAAGGCCTGTGGTTACGTTACGAATGGACGTTCGAAGTTATCATTATTTTGGGGATTGAGATAGTGTTGACAGTGTGCGGGGGCCTTTACACAGTCTGTTTAAAAAACACTTGCAAATAGCTGCTGAAGAATATACTAAGCTGTGTATAGTAAAATGTAAGGTTCCTACCTAAGCGAAGAAATAAAAAAGGGGAATGCGGGTGCGTTCGACAGTGATGGAGTAATGTAGTTAACCGGGGAGTCGTTTGCGAAATTGTGATTAGTACTGCGATAGGTTAAAGTTAGAAATAAAGGATTGTGCGATATTATCGTTTTAAGAATGCATTTTTTTTCAATTTTGTTTTATTTATTTAACGTCATCTTGATACATGCCGTTAGGAAAAGGAGCCGCTCATCTCACTAGGAAGAACCTGTGCCAAGATGCGCAGCTGACAATAAGTGAGAACAAGATAATATAAATATGAAACAAAATACTAAATAAGTATAAAATTATTGATTGAGGATATAAATATAAAATATGAATGGTAAAATCAATAGATATTATAGAATACAAAAGCAATAGTGAAAGTAAAAAGAATATATGAAAATAATCATATGTATGGATAGTAACAATACGTAGATATTATTGAAAACTAAAGAATAGCAAAATTAAAAAGAATATAGTATGTAAAAATTATATATACATTC
Source organism: Agrypnia vestita (assembly GCA_016648135.1). NCBI lineage: Eukaryota > Metazoa > Arthropoda > Insecta > Trichoptera > Phryganeidae > Agrypnia > Agrypnia vestita. Next base: position 161,576 of record JADDOH010006546.1, on the reverse strand, counting down.
GCGTATATTTAAATAATAAAAAAAATACAGTTCAATGAGAACTAAATTAATTATGACCTGTTTTCGACAGTTGGGTATTTGACAATAATGTAAAAGAAACGCCAAAAGTAGAATGACACTGATTATGACAGAATGGATACCAAAGATATTTGAATATCACTTCTATCATTAAGCATAACCACCCTTAATCATTTTTTTTTAAATAACAGTATTTGCACACTTAATGTTTTCGGGGAGAACATTAAAGAACAAAAGAGCCTTGTAAAAAAACTTATTTGTCCAAACACTGTCAGAACAATATAGCTGACCCACAAAGATGGTTATCCAATTAATTATTGTACAAGAATATTTTATAATGGATCGTTAAAAATTGACTAAGGTTAATTAATACTCCTACAACTACACTGTTAATTAAAAATATTTTAAGGCGATCGGTCGAAAATGCTGCGTCATTTGTATTTTGTACCACATTTTTGTAGAGAAAAGTTTAAAATGATTTTTTTAAATAAAATAAAACATGTCAACTTTGTATGCAACCACGAATTTATTAATAACTATCACCATCCAGTTTCGCTTGAATCAAGCTTAAATCAAGCGAAACCGGTTGGAGTAAGTCTACACTATATATATTTTTATATAATAAATTTCAAACAGCGCTTACAGCATATGCAATTTTCAAAACAGAATTTTAACCTCGAATTAATTTTTACTCGAAAGTGATGTCGTCTAGAATTGCTATTGGTTTAATCATAATTCAGAAAACTGCCATTATAACTTTTGATTTGCGAGTCGTGTCTTCAAGGTGTGAAAAATTCAAAAAAATGCACCTAAAAAGTAAAACTTAAATACACGGAAAAAAAACAAATGAATTCAAATGTCATTTTTAACTATTTTTTAATTAAAATTGTTGTTGTTTATTGTTGATGTTGTTGTAGTTATTGCAAATAAAAAATAAATTAAAAATCAACTATTTAAATACTTAAAAAATGCTAGTTAAAATTAAAAAAAAAAAAACAAAAAAAAAAATGTAAAAAAAAATCAAAGATTATTAACTATAAGTAGGATTTATAAATGGTTCCCTTCCGAATAATGAATAAAATGTAATGATTTTATTAAATTCGTGTTAGCTTTTGTAACAAAAAAATATTTTTCTCTTAAGTAATTGAACTTTCTAACGTCGATAAATACATTTACTTCGCCGATATAAATGTTTCAGTACGGAACTCCGCATGTTGGCCATTGCTGTAGTTTTATTGCATAGTTTGCTCCGGCGAACTTCCGTGGTTCTGCAATAGCATCAAAATAGTTCAAATAATTGTTGAAAATGCTTGTATATTTATTTAATTCTCAGAAGACATTTATTGAATTTGCTTCAGTTTTACGAGAGACATTACTTCGAATGGATCTGTAATATCGTTTCCGGGGAAAATAAAATGTCCTTGGCAATTGAACCAGATACGAGGGTAATCAAAGAAAACGAGATGAAAGCATATCACATACGGAAATCGAATCAACTTAGCTATTTCCTTACAGTTAAATCAATGACTTATTTGAGTATGCGAACACATCGTATTTAAAACTATTTTTTTTTTTACATTGGCTTTTATTTTTGTGAACAAATAAAAATAAATAAATATTACACTTAATTATTGCTTAATTCATTAAAAATAAGGAAAAGTGATAATTTGATAAAAGTGATAAAAAAGTGGTAAATATTATTTTGTTATTTACAAATCATTCAACATTCAATTTTATTTTTATTTATTTATTTCCAAAAATATTTGTTTACAAATAAAGGTACATAATACTAATTTAACAATAAAATATAAGATAAATTATACTTTTTTTTTGTTAAATTTGTGGATTATGCCACTCTACTAGGCTGTCCCAGAGTGGCGTTATAGAACACAATTATAATATTTTTTTGAATTCGTCAGTAATATTTATTTTCATATGGTAGTAATTATGTATCAACAATGTATCAAGTGCAATGTTAGTGAAAGTTGAGTGAGTCATAATTCCAAGTGTTAATATGTGTAGATATATTTATTTTGTGTTTTCTTAATTATTCATTTTCTTTATGTAAAAACCCAAAAAGGGCCCATTTCAGGGTTGTCAACATGATCCTGTTCACGACACTCAAGTATTATTTTACATCAAAGATAAATGTTAAACTGAAGCAGAGTTATCCGCCATTATTTTGAGATTTAAAAAAAAAAACGTTTACTTGACATAATCCTTTAGTAGATTTAGAAAATAATATCCGTGTTGAAAAACATAAACATACATGTATCACTTCGGTACATACCTCGCGAGCATTCTAGTCTCCAACGTATCCCTCGACAATGCAATCAACTCTCGCTTGAGAAACACGGCTGCAGCCATAGCAAAGCTTAATGAAATTGTCTTGCCTGAACCGCAGCCTTATTACAGCGCACAAAAATATCCGTATGTTGTTCTGCCTATTTTATTATATGGCTCGGACACATGTGTACCGTATAGAAGACATATTCGCAGACTGGAACAGTTCCAACAGCGCTTTCTCAGACGCATATTTCAAATTCACTGGAGCGATCATATCAGCAATATGACAAATTCTATAGCGTTCAGACTGCTGTGGACCTTATAACTAAGGCTAGACTGCGTTGAACCGGATACGTGGTACGAAAAGGAGATCATAGATTGCCTAAGCGTGTATTTTATTGTGAAGTCCTCGTTAAACGCATGGTTGACAAATTTTTATTTATTTTTATTTTATAACATACAGATCGTCAACAGGTCATTGATGACCTTAATAGATGGTCATTTAGTGACATTAGAGTACAAGTTTGAGTATTTTGTGAACATTTGAAATGATAATATATAAAACACTTTTTACGCTTAGTTAATAATTAATAATGAAAAATAATAAATCAAAAATACATAAATATGAAAATATCGCAGTTAAATATTTTTTTTTACATCAAATTATTTTTCATGAATATACATCGCAAATCGATAATTTTTTTAAAAATAAATAAATCAATATGTTTTTACATAGTAGGTACACAATCAATGATAAAAGTGCGAGTGTCTTAAAGATAAATAAATTGTAAATGGTATTGAGTTATTTATTTATTTATTTACTTATTTATTTAATGTTTATGGAAGACCAACAGCACAAAAAAAGCATAGAAAACATTGATACAATATAGATGGCCAATTACAGGTCTCCACATTTAGAAATATATTAATTAGATAGAAAGAAAGAATAAAAAATTTAAGCAAACAGAAATATGTCAGTAAAAGATAAACATTTATGATATACTAAGGCATATTAAATTATATAGAAAGAAAGAATAAAAAAAAATTAAACAAACAGAAATATGTCAGTAATGATAAATATTTATGATATACTAAGGCATATTAATTATATAGAAAGAAAGAATAAAAAAAATAAACAAACAGAAATATGTCAGTAATGATAAACATTTATGATATACTAAGGCATATTAATTATATAGAAAGAAAGAATAAAAAAATTTAAACAAACTGAAATATGTCAGTAACGATAAATATTTATGATATACTAAGGCATATTAATTATATAGAAAGAAAGAATAAAACATTTAAACAAACAGAAATATGTCAGTAATGATAAATATTTATGATATACTAAGGCATATTAATTATATAGAAAGAAAGAATAAAAAATTTAAACAAACAGAAATATGTCAGTAATGATAAATATTTATGATATACTAAGGCATATTAATTATATAGAAAGAAAGAAAAAAAAAATTTAAACAAACAGAAATATGTCAGTAATGATAAATATTTATGATATACTAAGGCATATTAATTATATAGAAAGAAAGAAAAAAAAAATTAAACAAACAGAAATATGTCAGTAATGATAAATATTTATGATATACTAAGGCATATTAATTATATAGAAAGAAAGAATAAAAAATTTAAATAAAAGAAAAAGAAACTTAATTATTACGTGGAAAAAAATTCAGCACTCAAAATTTTTCTTAATCTTGTGTGGCTGCACTCGAACAGATCAATATCCAATAATCTTATCAGTTTATTGAATGCATCGCATACCCTCAAGAAATATGAATTCCGACGATAGTTGGATGAGGTAAAATCAATGTGAAAGACTGGGTTGTGTCTACGAGATCTACAGGGAACATGGAATTTTAGTATATTTAATAGTTCAGGACAGTCGACGTTGCCTGATACAATTTTTAGTAGGTACATCAAATCACCTATTTCCCGACGTCTGTATAAAGGTAGGATGTGATATTTTTTGCATGAACTGTCATAATCGTCAGAAACGCAATTGAATTTAAAGTTGAGAAAGCGAATAATTTTTTTTGAATTTGTTCCAAGCGATTTACATAGATCATATACTGGGGGTTCCATACTTGCGTTGCATACTCGAGTTTGCTTCTGACAAAAGTGCAGTAAAGTACTTTCAATGTCTTTACACACTTAAAATCTTTAGACATTCTCATGATGAAACCTAAAGCCCTATAATAAGAATCGATATGTTCATCGTATAATAATTTTCTATCATTGATCACCCCTAAATCTCTGATTGACGTAGCTGTTTCTAATTGTTCTCCTTTTAGTATATAGTTAAATGGTATTATATTCTTTTTGCGTGTGAAAACTACACAAGAACATTTTGAGGGATTCAAATCAAGTTTATTTAATTTACAATAATTATCTAACCGTAGCAAATCATCTTGTAGATTGAACGAATCGTAAATACTAGAAATTGGTTTAAAAATTTTCATATCGTCAGCAAAAATTAGGACATTAGAGTGACGAAAGCAATCGTGAATATCGGAAATGAAGATTATAAACAACAATGGCCCCAGCAGTGATCCCTGAGGTACTCCGCTGGGAACTACAACCCAACTCGATATGTAATTGCTTACTACCACAGCCTGAGTTCTATTATCGATGTAGGATGCAAACCATCTTAGCAAGTCACCACGTATTCCGGCCAAGAAAAGCTTATTAATCAACAGATGATGATCTATTCTATCAAACGCCTTACTATAATCAGTATAGATCACATCTGTTTGAAGTCCTTTATCCATTTTATCAGTTAGAAAGTCATTAAAGAGGATTAGATTGGAGACGGTTGATTTTCCTTTGATGAATCCGTGTTGATCTGGATGAAAGGAGTGATGAAGAGCTGCATAGACTTGATCATATATAATCTTCTCGAAAACTTTAGCAATTGTGCACAATTTAGAAACAGGTCTATAATTTGTGACGTCTGATTTCGAGCCTTTTTTATGAATCGGCGTAATAAATGCCGATTTCCAGATATCTGGCACAATTCCATCCTTAATAGAATTTTTAAATAAAATTGTTAGAGGTACAGCAATTATATCAGCACATTTAATTAAATATATTGGTGGTATTTGATCAGGTCCAGCAGATTTATTTATATCAAGATGCTTTAATTGATTTATTATGTTCGATTTACTGACTTCTATTGATGAAATGAAACAATCGGTGATTGGTTCGTAATTGGACAGAGAATTCGTATTTTGAGTACTTGAAGAGGGATTAGAAAACGTAGAATAAAAATAATCGGAAAAATAGTTACATATGTCGGATCCTGATGTGGCAGTATTGAGACCGTATGTCATATTACTTGGCAGGTTGAATGATTTAGATTTTGATTTAATAAATGACCAGAACGTTTTGGGGTTATGTACTACAGACTCCTCTATTTTAGAGATGTAATTCAAGTAACATTCGTTTTCCAATGACTTGGCTCTATCGCGTAAAATATTAAAAGATAATTCGTCAGATTTATTGCCATAAATTTTAAATTTACGAAAGTACTTGAATTTTTCTCTGATAATTTTTTTGAGTACCACAGTGTACCAAGGAGGAAAATTATCAAAATTTCCCGTCTTTCATGGTACGCATTTGTCGCGAATAGTGTAAAGTACCTGGTAAAATGATCTCAATGCTTGCTCAACGGGCTTATCCGCTAGCAATAAATCCCAATCAATCTTGTTTAGTTCATTATTAATAACCTCAAAGTTAGCACGATGATAACAATATTTCGTTCGAGGTGCTGGTTTCAGTGAATGGAAGTCAATAAAATTAGCCGTTATTGTCAATGGTTTGTGGTGGGGATCCGCAGATACTAATGGGTCAAGACATTCTGAAACTCCGACCAATTCGTTGCAAAGAACCAGGTCCAAAATCCGCCTATTGTCGTTATATACCCCATTGAATTGATGGAGATCAAACATATTGCTAAAATTGATAAATTCACACTCGTCATTTGTGTGGTAATTGGTAGGTGAGAAGTAACAGGAGGAGGTATCGAAATTCCATTGGATTTTGCTCAAATTAAAATCGCCTAAGATTAAAATATGATCATTGTGATTGTATGTTAAAATATTGCTTACTTTTTCTACAAAATTATTCAATTGTTTAGAAAAACAATATCCTTGATTTTGTGCACATAAATAAAGAACACATATATGCAATTTTTTAGAAGTACGGGTATTCGAGTTATTCAGGTGGATAGTAATCCATATATCTTCAGCTGAAGAGGACCAAGATGGTTGCGGATAAACATTTAGATTAATCCGTGACGCAATTAAGACACCTCCACCGTATTTTTGATTAGTTTCTTCGTAATTACGGTCGCGTCGCCAAACCAAATAACGACTATCAAACAATTCAGCGTCGCTTATGCTATCTGTTAACCACGTTTCAGTTAAGCACACTAGATCATAATTAGCCATAGAAATATTGCGATAAAAGTCACTTGATTTGGTTCGTAGACCTCTCACGTTCTGATAATAAGCGGTAAACCTATTAGATGTCGACATCTATTAATTAAAAATGAAAGATAACGACATAAAAATTCGAATAACTATCAATGAGAATAAATAAAGTACACAATTGATATTGGGCATGCGAGGCATTCAACTTTGTTAATGAGATATGAGTATTGAACTGAAGAAACAAATTTCGTAAATTTGACAAGTGCAGGTATATTCAAATATAGCTCGTTCGTTTTTAATTAATGAAACAGCCATAAATAATGTGGAGCTAGTGAGATGAATATAATAGAGTTAGAAAAATAGAAAAGACTGTTTGATGTAATCAGTGATCTTTTCAGGGTGCATTTACCGAGCTTCAATGACAAGTGCAACGCCAGTATAAGATATGTGAAATCGTAAATATGCCAGTTAATAAGGAGATAGACAATAAAAAGTATATTAAATATGGACAATCTAGAGAAAGTAATAAGAAAAATGAGAGACATGGAGATAATAATAAAATAGTAAAAAGAAACGAGATAATAATAAATTGCTATCGAGATTGTGTAGAAAGGTAATATGAGAATGTCAAACGTTGCAGTAGTGGAAACGTAGTAGTAATATAGTCACAGTTTGTCCAGGTCCTGTTCGTTCCGAATGGTGACAATTTTAGCGGTATCTGTAGATCTTGCGAGGATGAGGCCGTCTTTGACCCATACATACTTGTACTTTTTTACGGCTGCTCGTTCGCGTACTTCCCGATAGAGGATTTTATTTTGTAGAGTGAGGTGCTCGTTAATGAAGATCCGTTGGTCTTGGTTGCCTAATCCGAGGCGATGTAATGTGAGATGGCTTCGAGATTGGCGCGCATGAGCAATGACTTCATTGCGCATAATCTTGGATGACAGCTTCACTATGATGTTTTTAGGACGAGTTGAGTTCACTCGATGGGGGACACGGACTACATCTAGGATATCCCGTTTAGAAATGGGAAAGTTTATTGCACTGCCCACATCTTCGATTATTTTCATTAGGTTTTCATTCCGCTTCTCCGGTATCATCTGAATCTCTAGGTTGCAGTTGCGATTCACTTGCTTTATATTATTTAGTTGTGTAGTGATTACTTTAGAGGTATCTTGCAAGCGCTCGATGTCCGAGGTCAGTTTTTTTATTGTAATGAAATTTACCTTTGATTCTTTTAAAAGTTATAAAGACTAGTTAAACAGGTTTACGGCGAGTGCACGGGTCCCAAGGTCAACATCGTGTGTCTATGACGAGCATGTATTACACGCTTGAGGGACCGTCAACCAATTTTATCAACATTTCGCTTTTGAACTGAGCCTATGTCATGAAGAATATATCAAGTTTGCGGTAACTGGACGATATCTCGTTAAATTGGTTAATCATTCTAGGTAGAGTGTTTTAAGGTTTGCTTACGGGAGTCCTTGGCACTGGGCAACATTCCCAGTAATTGGGAGCAGCTGGCGCTTGACCAGACTTAGTAGCGAAATATCTGTTTTTGAGCGGATGGTAGAGCGGCAGAAAGAAAAGTCCTGAACAGAATACGCGCTGTAGCCCTTCGTCATGATTAGCTGTCACCCATGTATTTTTCAATACTCATTCATATATTTCACACACATTATATATTATTCTTCCTTTGCATACAATGTATTTATGTATTTTGTTGTATCTTCTATATTTTATCTTATTTCGCTTTATTTATATTCATGCTTTGTTATTTTCTGATGTTTGATATTTATGCTTTGCTATTTTATTTTCTTTGTATTTCTCTGCCTTTTGTTTATATTTTGTTATTTACTTGTGATTTTGTTTTTATGTATTGTTATTTTCTTTGAATAAATTGTTTTTCGTAACGCACCCCAGAGACAGTGAAGTGGTTAGTGCAGTTTCCTCGCCGCGTCGCACGAGTGCTTGCATCATCAGCGGCGTAGCGAGGAAGCTGCTTTAGCATTAAAACAATGCCAAATTGGATGGCGAAAGTGTAGGGCCGATACGGGAGCTTTTGCTCGTAGAACGGCCCTGGGTCTGTGGTGGGTCCCACTTCACTGTAGCCCTTCGTCAAAGGGATCAACAGAGACATTATTTAACTTGCGATATTTGTGGGAGAATCTGTGCCTCTTGAATTAGTCTGTTCTAACGAGGTCCAGCAACGACGACGATGTAACAATTGGCTTGCAAAATCAACCATCTTCCAAGCAAATGGGTAGCAATAAGGGACTTTGATGGTGACTAAGTCTCCGAATGATAAATGTACACAATAATATACGATTAAAGTTAGTCTTCGTTTTTGTCTTGGTCATATAACTTGAAAAAAAATGGCCGATAATTATGGATCAACCCTATAAAATCAGGTGAACATAAACAATATTTAATAAAGGAGCGTGAGAGATTGATGCCTAATGATAATATTATAATATCAAAATTACTACAGAAAACTTATTTTTTCAAATTAAAATACATTATTGGTTGTATTCATGTAACGCATCAAATTGATGTTTCCACACGCATTTCAGTTTTCCTTTATCACGCTAGCAATCAAATAATTCTAACAATTTTATTATCCTTTGTGAGTCCTGTTATCCTGTCGACCGGTTGTCGTATTTCAGTTCAATTCGCAAACAACTTGACTATTGGAACATAATCCTCGCTGCACGGAGGTTCTCCCTAAGGGTTGTTCTGTAGAAAGGTGCTTACGTTTATCAGTTCTGTACAACAAAGGTAGTTTGGAATTTTTTTTATTTTCACATTTTTTAGTAACATCGAAGAAAAAGCTTAATATAAATTATGATTAATTATAGAAGTCTAGAGACGAAGCTATTTATATATATGAATGTCTTTGGGGTGGCCACTTATGATCTGTATTGGTTGGATTTAGTGATCACTTTATATAATGCAACTTTCACCAATTCCATCGTAAGAACATCCACACATTATAAAAAAATTTATAGTTGTATATTTGTTCTTAATCCATTTTATTTCAAATATTTGAAGGACTTATAGCTATGTTGGAAAATTTGTAAGTACATTTATGAATAAATTAGAAAAAGACATACAGAAAAATCAAATGAACGAAAAAATATTTTAAGCTGCTGCCGGGATTCGAACACCGGATTTCCAACCTAACGTGCATTATCCAGTTTCGCCACAGCAGTTAAACACACTGACGTCAATTTTCTGTTCTTTCATGTAGTCCCTTTATTAATTGATTCATATATTATTATTCCCCTTTATATTAAAAAAATGTAATTTCCATGACATAGTATGCAATCATATGTCACTGCTGGATTTGATAATTATAATAATAATGTTTCTCATATAAATAGCTTCGCCTCTGTGAAACTTTATTGTTTTAAGATTATCCATCTGTTTTCTAAGAATATACACAAAAATATATGGAAACGTAGCTGCAGAAAGCAAATGAAGCACTTAAAACTATTTGAACTTTTAATGATTACACAGAGTCACTGGACGCGAATTTAATCGGAGCACCGTTTTTAAATTCACACTAGAATACTTCACATAGGTTCGCACTAATTCACGTCATTAAAATCTACGTTTTCACATTTTGCATCGCTAGTTCCCGCGACAGTACTCACATCCGCCGGATGTCTGTCGCTTTTTCACATTGCTGGTCACACCGATCGCCACAGTACGGTTCGGTTTTATCTATATATCGCAGAAATGTCATAACAACTCTTTTTGCAGCGTGTTGCCCCTGTATTTATAGAGAGACATGTTTACGTCGCTTTCTCGACGCTTCCAGATTCCAATGGACCGTTTGATATTGAGTAGATTCCATTGTTATATATATTTGTGACAATATTGTTTATAAGCGCTGAAGTGAGCGTTGTTATATTATTTATTCTATTACTTGCTTTTTATTTAAGGGTAGAGGAAGGTGGCATCTTTGTTTTACATAAGCCTTAAATAATAACAAAGAACAAATGGAACCATCTTTAAGAAACAAGTAAAACAATGGACTAAGGAACTAGACAATGAGACGATGAAAAGGAGCTTATGATGTAAAATATTTCAGTCAATAAATAACAAAGGCGGCCCTCGTAGCCCAGTGGGTATGACGATGGCTTCTGACACTGGGGTTTTGGGGTTCATTTCTCAAAAATATTGTCAAATAAAAAATTTGTCACGAAATTGTAGCAACAAGAAGAATTTGTAATCATGGACTTCTCGAGACTTTCTAATAAACTGAAAATTGGTAGAAAACAGTACTACATGTATTCGCGAAATTTCTAGAACATCGAGTTTATAAAAACTGTGGCGACACGCGGACACAGTCTTATTTTGACTTTTTCATTTGGCCAAATAGCGGACGACCTATGCCAGCGATAAAGTACCAGAGTACCCACCGGTGTAAGAAATCAGTGCGATAGAAACGGCGTGAAATAAGGTCTTTCAGAGACAAGTTGGATGCTTGTGATAATTAGTGCGAATAACGAAATAGTTCTTCAGTTAAATTTATGTCGGGTGATTGTGTGTATTAAATAAAAATTTAACAAATTTGAAATGTTTCATTCCATAAAATTTTGTAAATATAAAAATTCTTGGAAGATAAGAATTGGGTATGAGTTTTGATTTATATGTTGTGACGTTAGAACTCGGTCCTGGCTTCCATCTGTCATTCTACAATGTAACCAGTACCAAAGCTCCACTAGCATTCTGACTAGCCAGCAGTAAAACGTGAAAAATGTGGGTTCTAATATTGTATTTATGTGTTAGCAAACAAACTCTAAAATATAACTATCAACAGACATTAAACAAAATACATTAGCTCTGTGGTAATGTGGGAGTACTGTGAAAATAAAAAAAATGTCGGTCGACATGATATTACAATTTATTTTATCTATCTATGGTGTTTAGCTGAGAGAATCATCCAAATGTGTGCCTTCAATTGAAGGGTGTCAACATTGAGAGAGTAAAACAGTTTAAGTATTTGGGCAGTATTATTACTGACGATCTGGATCCTGATATGGAGATCAAATGCAGAATAGAGACAGCCCGTGCATCTTTTAATAAGATGAAAAGTCTACTCTGTAATGACGACTTAAATTTGAAGCTCAGACAGAGATTGATCAAATGCTATGTATGGTCAGTTCTACTTTACGGTGTTGAAGCATGGATGCTGAAGGTGACTACTCTAAATCGCCTAGAGGCGTTCGAAATGTGGATACATCGTAAAATGTTAAGGATATCTTGGACTGACATGACTAGTAATGTTGAAGATTTACGTAGAGCAAATGCAAATAGACAGTTACTTAACATAGTAAAGCTCCGTAAAATTTCATATTTTGGTCATATAATGAGAGGCGAAAAATACTCCACCCTTCAGCTCGTCATGAAGGGGAAGATTGAGGGTCGGAAGGAGGCGGCATTCCTGGCTTCGAAACATCCGAGAGTGGACCGGGATAAGAAGCGTGGAAGAGCTGTTCCGCACTGCTCTGGACAGGGAAACCTTTTCCCAGATGATCGCCGACGTCGGGGGGACCCGACAGGGCACATGAAGAAGAAGAAGAAAACATATAATACGCAAACTCAATTTGCGCATCCTAGTACAAAAATTAATATTTCACGCATAAAGGAATTAAACACTCAAAAAATTAACACTTAAAAGTAGACAGTTTAATACTTCATCTGTCGATGAGAGATTCTGTTACTTTCAAAAATTTAAGCAGTAAAAGTCATGTACAGGTAACATAGTTTATGTTTCTCACCCAATTAAATGAAGAGCAAAATACGTTTTTGAAATAGTTTATTTTAATTAAGAACGAGACAACATATAACAATTAAGTGCCCCTTGAGGTATTAATTGACTACCGGAACAAATTATTTAAATTATTTCCTTAAGTGTGAGCAATCGCTTTTAAAGCAATACATTAGTGGTTAGTTAATATGTATAAATAGCTGAAAATAAACAAGCTTGGTAGTATTAATATATATCAATTATTTTAATGGCTCATAATTTGGCAATAATTTTAAATAAAATGAAATATAATGCACGGGACTACTCAAAAATGTTGACTATTAATGGTTATAAACTAAATGTTTATTAAGCTTAATTAGGATAAACAAGCATCGGCGGAAAGTTACCAGCGGCCTTTATTCTCTCGAGACTAACTTCTGGATGTCTAGGTCCTCCCACAAAGCCACATGGTTTAGTCCTCGTAAAGTTTTCGAAACAAATTTCCTCTGAATTTTTTTTTTGTATTTTATTATTTCTTAAGTAAATTTTTATTAAATATCGTATATTACTAATATTTTACATTTTAAAATTTATATTTTTTTCATTACATTGTTTATTTAACAAATTTTTATTAATCAATTAGAAAAGACATACGGAAAAATCAAATTAACAAAAAAATATTTTCACCGCTACAGGGATTCGAACCAACGGACCAATTTCGCCACGGCAGTCTGGTAAGTAAAAACAATTTTTCGATTTTATATGTAGTCTCTTTTTAATTGATAAACATTTTAATTCAATTTTTAAAGCAATCCGTTTTTTTAATACTACTCAATGTAAATCAATTAAAAAGAGACTACATATGAGGTCGAAAATTTTTCGTCAACTTATCAGACTGCCGTGGCGAAATTGGATAACGCGCCATCCTCGAATAGAATGGAGGTCCGTTGGTTCGTATCCTGGTAGCAGTTAAAATATTTTTTCGTTCATTTGATTTTTCTGCATGTCTTTTCTAATTGATTAATAAAAGTTTGTTTAATAATTCACAGAACTTTGTTCTGAAATTGCAACTTCACAATAATAATGTGTTTTCTTTAAGACATTCTTTATTTACTTACATAATTACATTAATATTATCTTTAATCCCATAATATATAATATGATAATACTCTAATTATACAATGTATAATAATCATAAATTTTTATTATTTAGAGGTACTGCAAAACAATGGCTTGTTTCCGCCACAATTATTTTAACTAAAAATGTGTCACCCAGGCAACATCGGGGAAGAACCGCTAATCTTCAAATCTTCAGTAAGAGCAAAATGATTTTGTGGTGACGATATTAATATAATTTATATGAATATACTTTGTTGAAAATAACCAAACAATAATAATATTAAATTTTTATTTATTTATTAATTATATTTATTTTAATATATTCAACAAATTAGTGGTGGAAAGAAAGTATATTCTTTTAATTATATTAAATGTAAGATAAATTAAGTTTCAATAAAGTTCTGCTTGTTTGCCTAAAGCGTTATTTAAACGTAACAGCTGTTTTTGTTGCTTGCGTATAACAATCAGCATTTTCAAACAGTGTTTGAAAAAAAGGCTTAGATAGCCGAAACAACTGTTACATTTAAATAAAGCGTTACGCAAACTTGCAGAACCTTATAATAATATTTAAATTTTTTTAATTAATCTGAAATTTCATTAAAGAAAGTGCAAACATATTATTTTCTATGAATTATGTAACTTTTATTACTTTTCAAAACGTCTAACGTTAAATTTCTAAATCGCAAGAAAAATTTAAATTTATTTTCTTAAGCCCCGTAAGGCTTTTTATTTTAATAAAGAAAAACACATTCGTATTTTGTTGAATCTTGTATATTGGTAAGTATTTAGAAGACCCAGTTCGAGATCTTTGTAAAAATGCTGAAAGGAATTTTGCAAAAATCCGCTAGATAAAATTAAATATGTTGCCTACTAAAATTCCCAAAACCCCAAGCCCAGGGAAAAACTCGAGCACATATTAAATTCCTCTTAAATTCCTGCGTTATGAATTTGTCGTTATAATAGACTTCCTTAATACACTTTCATAATATGTTTAACGCAGAAGACCATCGATTTTCTTTTGATTATATGTTTGACGAAGTAAGCCCATCGATAACCTTCCCAGTTTGTTATAAAAATCTACTCCTCTTCGCAATTGAGGAACATCCAGACTTTTCTTAAAATGTTGATCGCTATGGAAAACTTCTCAAACGCCCGTTTGATACTCTCTTAAATTATTTCGCTGGTCGATATAACACTGCACTGAATATGCATGAGATAATGCAATATGCACGATATAACAAGCACTGAATCACTGTTCACTTATCGCTTTTTGTGTCTGGCTTGTGCTAAACGTCAAAACAAACCGATCTCCCCGCGCGTATTTATACTCTCGATTTTCTAGAAGATTCTGTTATATCCAAATAATTGTAGAACTCTCCAGACTATTCGGAAAACCTCGGTTACATGCGGTGTCTCTTAGTAAATATCTCGTGATTATATATCTATTTCTCCGCACCGCTTCTCAATAGCTCAGAGAAGATATTCTGCTGATTTCGATCTAACTTGGTACATACACACACTTTATTAATACTAGAGCGGGTATTAATAAAACGCTTGCCACGAGGCCGTATGAACTGGTCGATGCGCGGCCATTGCTATTTGCAAGAGCTAGTTGTGTCGTGAGAGAGTACCTGAATTAAATAAATATTTAGAAATTGAATATGCTTACTTCTGAGTATTATAAAAATTTTACTTTTATTAAGGAACTTTTTCTCTTCCTTTTAATGAGTATTGTTCTATTTAAGTAGTTTTATTTTACGTACTTTTATTTTAACTGTCTTGTCTGTTTGTTTGTTGTGGTGGAATCTTGTAATTGGTTTTTCACCAACTTCTCGACTAGCTAGATCTCTGAAACCTTCAACATTAACGTAAAGTAGATGACCTTTCATTATTAATTCACTTGCAACATGATTTGGTCATTATTTTAATAGAAAAACCGCGTCATTCAGCGAGAATCGCAGAACCAGCTAAGGAACATGCCGTTCAAAACCTTAAAACCACGTGTTTAATATTTGGATACCGCTTGGGTAATGTTAAAAAATCGATAAGGAATGTTTGCAAAGAAATTGTATAAAAGCATGTCTTCAATTTTTTTTAATAACTTGTTTTTTTGTTTTGTGTTGTTGCTTGTATTGTTGACGCATGTTGCGCACGCAGCATGTAGCGGAACATGTAGCGGAAATGCGATACCAGAACTAACTAAGCCATAATGAATTCTTGACAGCTGTTAGATTCTGGTTACATACGAGTTCACGAATGTTTCGATCGTTTTTATGTCACCAAAAACGATTAAAAGTTATTCGAGAAATTATTTATTGCAAAAACGACGAAATTACAGAAATTCATTTTTAAATCTAAAAAAACATTAATTAATTATATATTCAATGTAGCTGTAAAAGTTGTATAGTTTTGAAACTTTTGAATATGGAGCCATTTTAGTCCAAACAACGATAATAAATGAAGTTAGTAACTACTTTGACTTTTTGAAAATGCACACGTTTTTTGATTCGTCGCATCATATTAATGTCTTCGGATCGTCGTAAAACGTCGATTCGAAGACATTTATATCTTATTTTAGCTATCACAAACCGATGGTTATATTTATATTAATTAAAAAATAAATATTAATAATTTGAAAACAATTAAGAGTTGTCAATTATATTTATCATCTCCCTATAAATCATATTATTATATAAATATATATTTTTAACCAATATTTAAATATCAATTATTACAATCACGACAAAGTATAACTTTTACCGCGCGTACGTGAATTTATTATATATTTTTTCTATGGTTCTGTTACTTTTGAAAAGCGTGTAGAATAAAATATATAGTATGTTTACATATAATAAAACTCAAGTAGAGTAAATGTTTAATAAACACCCATTTTAATGATCAAGAAGAATATCGTATTCATAATATATAACATTTCCTATACGGTTTTGTCGTTGGGAATTTTCGCAAGAATATGTACATATACTATGCCTCAAAATCAATACAAAAATCTTCATTTTCATTTATATTTTCTTCGAAATGTTTTGAGTTGTTGAAGGAAAATTTGAAGGCCCTCAAGCGCCATCAGGGGCTTTTACATTTTACATTTTTTGTTTTCATGAATTTTTAGAATTACCCTCACAAGAATTTATCTATACCTATATTATCGGATCACGGCTTATGGAAAAAAATGGAAAAATGTATTTTGTGTATGTTCCTCGATTCTTAAAGCTTAATTTGAAAATTGAGGAAAATATTGAAAATTTTAGTAGCCTCAAAAATAAATTTTCCAAAGAATACTTGAACCATGGGATTTTTCTTATCGTTCACCACGTAAGGTATATTTGGCTTTTATTTTCACACCCCTGATGTACCTACCCGGAAATAAATTTGCCTATTGACATTTAATTATAAATTAGAAAACTCTTAAGTAATATATATCTATAGGAATATATAAAATGATACTGTCATGGATCGTTGCTTTGGAAAACAAAGAAAACATCAAAAATTAATTAGTGATTTATTAATTAGTGATTAATTAATTATTATATTGTCAAAGTCACTTTAACACGAGTTAAACTTATGGCTTTTATTCCATCCAATTCTCGCACGTAGTAGTCACATTTATTTATTTTGCGACAAAGGTAAGAACTCGCTCTATTATTTCGTTCGACATCTGCCGCTCCGAAATTCCACGACTGGGCACCCCGGCCGTTGTCCCGCGCATACTTCGCACCGACCGAAATGTCTAAATAAAACTCTCGCGCGCCGCGGCCTAGACCCGCTATTTATTAACAAACGCTGATTTTTTCGAACATTCGAAAATATACTTTTCCTTTTCAGTATTAAGGAGAAGGTTTTCGTCGCTTTTAGGTTGTTCCAGGCGTCACCCGAAGATTGTAGATATTTCTAGACTGTTTTAGAGTCTTCTATAGTGTTCTTCCAAAGTGACATATAACAACAGATTCATATAGTGCGCAATTCCTTCGGCTTACCATTTTGTGATAGTACTTTCTTTGCAAGCTTATTTAGACTTGTTATAGTATATTCAAACCGTTATATTTGTTACTTTTATATCTGCGCCTTTGCTTGACAGAAACAATATTTGTCTCAATATACAAAAGAAAAAGCCCTAAAGTATTCCGATGTGTTTCATTAATAAATCAAAAAGAAAGAAGAAAATATACGGAAATAATATTAGTCTATAGATATAATAGAATAAACATGTAAATATAAAATGCAAATAAAATTGTAGGAAGAAAATTTTCAATCGATGAAAATTTTTAATGATGTTAGTCATCGGTGATTTAATTAGAATGGCTAACCTTTCAACTTACACTAATGCCACTACTATAGTTTTATCGTCACGGCTTTCGCCAATTTGGAATCACTCTCTTAATTAGTGACGGTATTTTAGCCGGTGACACACTAATCGTTATTTGAATTTGTGTCTGATTCTATCAATGATAGGTAATTGATCTTTTGCCATTCAACGGGCAACCATTGGTACATTGGACAACAGTTATATATCAGTTTTCAATCATCGATATAATCAGTAATATGAACGCACCCTATAAGAGCGTGACCGGACACGGAGTTCACCCCATTTATTATATTCTCTTGTCATGGCAGCGTTGTAACTAAATAAATATTTAACCGAAACCATTTTAAATCATTTCAAAGAACCCAGTTCAAATAATGAGAATATTTTAAATACCATTTAATCTGTAATGCTGTATAAGGATAGCGAGCAAGTTATCCTTATACAGCACTTACATTCATCGTGATATTTATCAGAACACTAAAGGAGCCGGATGATAGAGGCGGACTACTTCATTTTCATAATTATTTTATAGATTGGTGAACACTTAAGAAATGCAGTTCCTCTTATCATGTGTGGAGTATGGAATCATTAGTGGTGAACCAGATAGATATTGTAAAATAGATTTTTGATGGTTACTACGTTTATTGGTATAATTAAATTCGACTACATGACAAGGCGGATGGTGACTAAGTGGTTGCGGCCCGCCCGTAGCGTGCCGCGCCATGTGCCCTGGATAAAGGCAATTGAATATATCACATTTATGTGTAATTTATAACATGTCATCAATTCGAGCACGAAAATCAATGATTTAGTTAACGAAAGAGTTCTTATACACTGCGATCGATTTCTATAATGGTATCCCCATTTCCATAAAATAATTAAATAGTGTAGAACTATTCAATAAACAGCTGAAGGGACTTGTGTTGGGGAAGAGATAACTGTTTAACAAATCAATGTGCTGATATTTATTATGTGTATCCACTTATTTTACTATATTTTCTGTCCCTTTATACCAGCATACAATTGCTGTTTGGGCACATGCTATTTAATTTTGAATTTAAAAAAAAGGAGTACAGTGCATTATTATAATGAATCCGGTATCTCGTATAAAGTATAATAAAAACAATTAAAAATAACACATTAAATCAGTAAATTAGCTCCGATTAATAGCCAAAATGATTGCAGTGTAAGAAATAATTTATAAATTTGTATACTTACAAACATCTGTATTTTTCTGAAGAGAAGTTTTCTTGGCATTCTTTTGACTTCAACGATATCAGCGCAGTGTGCAGGGATTCATTCTGAAAAACCAAATGAATATGTTATTAAAAATAAGAAATTGGATGAAATAAAATTTTACTTGTAAAGTTGTGATATTTTAGAAAGATCCATGGATAAAATTTATCAGTAGAAATATGTTAATGCTTATGTTAATTTATATAACGCTGTTTTTGCGTAAGAAACGCTTCAAGGGCGCTTTAGGGGCAATAATAAATTTCTGTTGCCGATAGATACTTACTATCGCCACAGTATAATAAATACATACAGTATGTTATCTCGGCAGTGTCCTTGAAATAAATACCTACGGCCGCTTGGTACTTAAACTTGGTTAAAAACGCACCAGGGCTGCTCATTGACTGACTCTTTATGGTTTGGGGTGCCATAAATTGACCTAAATGTATGCGTGGGAACGTCTCACACTGCTTGCGTCCGCACGTTACTGCAGCCCTGCGGCGACTGAGCAGTTCGAAGTATACCGAGATTTCGAAGGGTGTCGTTTCGGCTGTTTGTATGAAGATATAATACTGTATGCTTTACTATACTGTGCTATCGCAGTGTTCATTTACCTACTCGTATTTTAGATTATTGTTTTAGGTTTTATTGAGACGTAATTTTTCCCACCGGAAACGAATCTTTTAATCGCAATTTTCCAGTGTTACTGATTTTTTTTGTTTATGATTTTTTTTAAATAATATACCTATGTCTAATTGATTTATGTAATTTGTTTTTCAAACATTATGAAAGAATAGGTTTTTATTATTATTATAAATTATGTTACATTTTATTTTATCCATTTAAATAGGTACGTATTCCATTTTTAAGAATAAAAAAAAAACAATAGAAAAATGTCTCAATAATATTGCCTCGATAAAAAGAAGAAATAACATACAGAAACTTTAGAATAATTCTGTAACGTTTTCGAACGATCTAGAAAAGGGTGAAAACAGTCAGAAGATTATAGGAAGTAACATGGATATGGGATGGCTTAGATATATACAGCTCGTCACCGTTTGCCTTTCTTCGCAATCTAAACAGCGATCAGCGAGCGACATAATATCGAGCAGTTTTTCGTGTGATAATTTTCGGGAATATATATTCAAGTGAATTGTGTTATATAATGTGTTGTTAACTATTTGTGTTTTCTCAGAATTTAACTTCTTAAGGATTTACATGGTTTCCAAATTGCCCATTATCCATATTTTACGAGGAACCGATTGGAGTAGTTTTAATTTGTAACTATCGAATGGTTGGTATCATGTATACGGTTAGCGAATACGGAGAAGTTATTATTTTTTAGGCAACGGCAATGTTATTTTATTTTTGTATTCAAGTTTTTCTATAAATTTCGTATCACAGTCTGCAAAAGTTATTTGATGAATAATTTTTTTTAATGATTTTTGATTTACTTGCACATTAATACCTCAATAAATAAATATAAATAGATAAAAATCAACAATAAAACTGTAGTATCAGTTTGAAAATAGATATGGGCAAAGTTTTGCATTGGGCGACGCCAAATGGCAAGAAATTCCATACAATTGTGATATATTGCCCCACACGCCCAAGTTTCCGGATCGAAATCCCGTTCAACAAAGTTAGTTCAATAAATATTCCGCCATCCACCAACAGTGTGTGCCTTTTATGAAATAACAAAACAGAATAATCTGACATTTTTTTAAAATAATTTGTTTTGCATTAATAAGAAAATTATTTATTAAATCACCATTTAATAAATAAATAAATTTATTAAATCACCTAATGTATATTATAGATGTCTCACAGAGACGAAACTGTATTTCTTATGAGAAAGTAGGTATAGAAGTCATTTGGGTGTACATAGGGCTTATGACCTATCTTATGGTTGGCTTCAGTGATCACTTTACACAATGTAACATTCGCCATTTCCACCCATGATAGAATATACCATATGCAAGTAATTCGGATGAATTTCAATTTGAAGAATGTATTTCCTTAAATATATATGTGTTGTATCAAATGTTCCCATTCCCGGATAGAATGTGAGGTCCGTGGTTCGAGTCCCGGTGGCATTTAAATATTTTTTCGATAATTTGATTTTTTCTGAATGTCTTTTCTAATTGATTTATAAAAATTGTTTAATAATTCACAGAACTTTGTTCTGAAATTGCAACTTCACATTAAGAATGTGTTTCCTTTAATAAATATTTAGTAAAAAGCTAACAATTTTGTTACAATTAGACGTTTTTCTGCAACAGCAAAAAGCAGGTGTATATAACTCTATGAAAAGTGCACTATTTGCATAATGGCACAAATTGGTTGCATGGGAAAACTCTGCTCCGGTTAACCCGTTAATGGGGCCTGAACTCCCATTCTTTCTGCCTTACGGAGACCGGATGCAAAACTGTGGAGGAAATGAGTTTTATTTTAATGAAAACTCTATTCTTTCATTGTTTTTCGTATTCTATTTAATGAAAAACAGAAATATAATATTTTTCTCTCAGGAATACTTACGTTAGTTTTTATTATATGTGCCTATATTTTATTGTATATATTTTTTAATTATATTTTACCATATTATCGTGAAAAAGATATCATCATAAGAGGGTGATTTTTTTAGTTTATTTATTTATTTGTTAAGGAATCTCAACGGAACAATAATTTAAAATGGCATGTAGTAATAGACAATAGGTTTACAAATAATAGAAATCAATGATATGATATAAAACATATTGAAGAAAAATATATTTACACAATTAATCAAAATACAAAAAAAAATACATAAAACACAGAATGAACCTAAGAACGGAAAGTATCCTAATTATAATAATTTCTTTGTTTGTTCGTCAGTCCGCCATCGTAACTTTGTATAACGTCCGTAACTTCTTAAAAGTATAAAAACATTTTTTTTCTTTTATATTTTTTTATTTTACTTATTTATTTATATATATATTTTTTAAATAAATAAATAAAAACTTATTCTTTAGGAACCAAAACAACCCGTCATTTTTGACGGGTTATAGCTATATCAAAATACAACTGAATTTCGAGCGCCGTTGTATTGAAACGAGGATATGATGACAAGATGAAATGATAGAATGAGACGATGAATTGAAAGTAAAGTGCTATTTACTTTTTTATTATATTACACGATATTTTAAAACCGAGAAAAACTACACGTAATGTGAGGTTTCCGAACAGTTTGGACATTTTGAAACTGTCCGGACGCCGGTAGAATACAAAAGAAATTATAAAAAACCTTCTCTGTAGATGAGGCGACGTCATCAAACCTTAGTCAATCGTAACGGCGTACAAAGCAAATTATCAGAAAAGAGTGAAACTTTCTAGCGACCCTAAATTAGCGCAAATTGTAGTATGGTGATTCAGTGCCTTTTTTTACCAATGAAAGTTTAAAAACTAACTAACTAAGCATTAGGTCCTTTCTCCGAAGGGGTAGGCAGAGATGATAGAAAGCCATATTCTTCTATCTTGGCTCACCACTTTTGCTTTGGCTACGTTCATACATCTTTATGGTCTATAAAATATCCTAAATATAAAGATTACTTTACAAATGAAATATTTTTCTTGAACATATAGATATTGTAATATTTTTCTATTTATTTATACATACGAATGTATTTACTTGAATTACTACCTAGACTAAACATAATCTATATATAAACTTATTACTGTAAAATATTACTGTAATTGTCACATCAGCAATATAATAAGACAAAACCTAGGATTAGCTAGCGAAAAAAAATACACTCGCTTTGTTTTTCCCTCTTCTATTTATTCCTTGCTCATTATTATTTTGTGACATTTTTCTCCTACAGAGAGTCACCTTGTGTGTATTATAATTATGTTTATAAACACGCAAACAAATTATTTAAAAAAAATCATATCTGGAATGCATTTCAATAGCTCTAACGTAACCTAAACTAACCTTATCCTTTTTGTCTCTCTCTCTAGATACTTGTCCAGGTTTTACTTTAGTATAGTGCTAATATAAGAAATTAAAACGCAAAATGAGATATAAAATATACTCAGATGAAAACGCAAAGCACGTGTTAAACGTCTACTAAAAAAAATAACTATTATTCTAAATAGATAGAGCTGACTTTATAAAGTTAACACAATTAAAACAGCTTTCATGTTAACCTCATCTTGTAAATTTAGCTCCTCGTAATAATGGCTGGCAAAGCACCCCTGATCCAGCAACATCGTTTCGCGAAACAATTCCGAGGTAAATAATACTTAGCATAGATTCCACAACCGCGCCGGAGTCAATTGAGTTACTTTATTATTCTTGAAGTTCTTCCAAAGTCTGGAAAGTGACGTCAAATTCAGCAACATGGTGGTGCGGAAATTTTGAAGGGTTGTTATGGTCGGAGAAGGTTTTCCTTGAAATATAACAAACTAAAAAGTTGTCGAAAGTAACTCACTTTTAATTAGCAATTTGAAGTACAACCTCGAGATTTACCGGATAATACAATTTGTTGAAGTTTTCAGGTTCAAAAATTCAACTAGTCTTCAAGTAAAAATGACTTTCAAGTCTTGGATATTTTTGTATTAAGTAAAATCTCATCCATTTTCATACATCTTCTCACGAAAGCTCTAATATAATCATCATCCAATATTTGATTTATTTGGTCATGAAGAGACTTCTGCGGATGCTCTCTGTTTCTGCTGTCTTAAAAATCGCCTTTTTTTATCATTGTTTCCTCTTTTATTAATTCCACATGACCAAACTATCTCAGCGATCCTTTCTTTACTCTATATAACGCTACAGCTACTTTCTTCTAATTTATTAAATCAGAGAGTATTACTTATTTTTATTTCTTGATTAAAATTTAACAGCCATTCTAGATTATTACAGATTATATAGCTCAAAATTCATAAATATTTAATGTCTACACTGAAACCTTTCTATTTTTTTGACTTTTGAGACTTTTTATATGAGAAACGTATTTGGAAGTCATGGCCCAGGGCTTGAAACCAGTGTGAGCTGGCTTAAGTGATCACTTTACATAACGTAACGTTTACCAATTCCATCCAAAAACATTATCACATTTTTGAAAGTTGTATGTAGATATATTCCAAATCTGAAAACCATCCATACATTTTATGGGAATACGCCAGAGACGTCCGAAGTCCTTCTTAGGAAATAGTATGCCTGCATAGATTTCGCAGCTGGTAATGATAATGAAAAAAATATAAATGGTAACTTCTATATTTTGAAAGTGGATTTCGCTAATTATTATTTTAATTGATATAATTTAACTTTGTTAAAACCACTTATTTATTGGAAAAAAAAATTCAACATCCTGATAATATTCCTTCTGTTGTACTGAAGCGTTGTGCTGGCCCCTTGAGTGCCATTATTGCCCCCATAATGCAAAAATCTCTTGATGAAGGAAAACTACCCGCGGATTGGAAGAGGGCAATGGTAACTCCCATTTATAAAAAGGGAGACAAATTGAATCCAGCCAACTACAGACCTATAAGCTTAACATCAGTTCTGTGTAAGGTAATGGAGAGAATTATCGCTGAGGACTTACGAAGATTTATGGAAGACAACGGCATTGTAGATTTGGATCAGCACGGATTTGTGCCTGGACGTTCCACTATGACTAATCTTCTCACATGTCTAGAAAGGTGGTCCACTAGTTTTGATAGCCATGAACCTATAGATATATTTTATCTTGATTTTGAAAAGGCTTTTGACCGAGTCCCACTTAATAGATTAATTGCTAAATTAGAACATCTAGGAATCCGTGGTTCACTACTTCAATGGATTAAGAGCTTTTTGACTGAGCGCTCCTTTGCTGTCCGAGTAGGTGACTCTCTATCTGCACCGCAAGTAGTTTTAAGTGGAGTTCCACAGGGGAGTGTGCTGGGACCAATTCTCTTTATTTTATACATTTTGGATCTTCGTGCTGCTGTCCAGTCTACTGTGAGTTTCTTTGCTGATGACACAAAATATTTCGGTAACCCCCTTACTGACCATAAGGTGTTACAGAGAGACTTAAATCAATTATCGGAGTGGACAAAGCAGTGGCTCATATGCCTTAATGTTGACAAATGTTGTGTTCTCCATGTCGGCAAGAATAACCCAAATATTGAGTATACCTTAAACGAAAGCCTGATTAAGTCAGTGGTCTCGCAGAAGGATCTGGGTGTTACTATTACCAAGGACTTTTAATGGTGTGAACACATAGCGAGTGTGGTTAAGAAGGCTAACTCTATTTTGTATTTAGTGAGAAGATCATTCCAACATCTGACAGTACCACTATTCACAACTATTTATAAGACATATGTGAGGCCTCTCCTCGAATATGCCTCTCAGATCTGGAATCCATATTTTGTTAAAGATATAGTTTTACTGGAAAATGTTCAGAGACGAGCCACAAAATTGCCCTTGGGTCTTAAAAACCTGGAATATGCGGAAAGGCTGAGAGTATTGAAACTGCCCACTCTTCAGGAGCGACGAGCAAGAGGTGACCTCATCGAGACATTCAAGATTCTATCGGGCTACTACAATATTCCTAATATGACAGATATGTTTGCATTTAACACTAATGTGGGCCTTCGAGGACATCACCTGAAGTTAAACAAGTCTCGGTTCTCGTGTAACCCAAGAAAGCATGCATTAAGCAATAGAGTGGTCAATATGTGGAACAGTTTGCCTGAGGGCGTTGTGTCTGCAGCCAGTGTCAATCAATTTAAGAATAGGCTGGATATTCAAATGAGAGACAGTGATATGGGCCTATCAGCTTAAGCTGCCTGCCCATTATCAATAATAATAATAATAATAATGTTTCGAAGCCAATGGCTTCTTCGACAGGATAACAAAAATAATATTTAAAAATCGAAGTATAGATCAAAATATTAAAAAAATTATATATGGAAAATGATAATAAAAAGTACCTAATTAACATGAAAATAAATTTAAAAGATTACTATTTGCAAAAAGGACCTGATTATTTATAACATTCAATTTACTATTTACAATCTTTCTTATTTCCAAAATTTCTAATTTATCAAATTGTGATTCTGCATAATTTGTATGTAAAATTTGTAAACCCCTATTAATATCAAAAGGATGATCCATAGCCAAAAGATGGTTAGCAAATTCGGAATAATTATTACTATTTAAACAACTTAAGCGTTCCTTAGCTCTAATTTTAAAATTTCTTTAAAATTTTAAAAATTTTTAACAAAATTAATTTATATCAATTATAATTATGTTACCACAAAATAAATTTGCTACATTATTTTGTTGAAGATTTCTGAACGATCCCGCCGAAGGTTTTTCTGGTTAACCGGAAAATCATTACAACCGAAATAACGACCGTGTTTTTTTTTAAATTTTAACATTTAATTAAAAAAGGGTTCAAAGGACCCGGCGCAGGAAGCCGGCGGACAATAAGGTCCGGCCACACAAGGGCGGCAGAGGACGAGAGGAGAGCGCGCGTTTCGATTTAGTTGTGACAATGGACGGATGCTGCGCACACAGTTTGATTTAACTCGACAGGGTCGGGAATTGAAAAGGGTAGGAAAAACATCCCGTACATTTGTGCTAAACGTTGATTTACTCCGAACACGGTAACCGTTTTGTAAAGTTTGCTGGTTTTATATTTTATTGTTTCGCTCGTTGGATTACGTATGTTCAAGGGTCGAATTTTGTGTTTAGAATATTTTGAGTATTTAACTGTAAATAGGTTCGGATATTTTATACGAACCGTATGTATTTCCGAGAAGCGAATCTCGACGTTTCGTTGAATACTTATTCGAAGTCATCAGGAGGACGACCTTTACCTGTGGAGGTCGGACTGATTAGGTGCTGCTTTCTAGGGCGTAAATTGTATGCACTTTGTTGTGGAGTGTTCCCTTCTTTTACAATAGAGGTCGCCAGTGTGCAATATGTACTAGTTACGTCGGCGGATTTTTGTTGACGGATACGTTGAATAAGTATTCAACGAAACGTCGAGATTCGCTTCTCGGAAATACGTACGGTTCATATAAAATATCCGAAACTATTTACAGTTAAATATGTCTAACGACCGTAATAACAACCTTAACTCTTTAATATTTTGAGTATGTTAAAATTTTTCAAGAACACAATATCGGATTTTATCCTCAGGGGGGGTATCATTAACCGTCAGGTACCGGAAGATCGAAGAAGACCACTCCGAAGTTTTTGACGCTAGCTACATCATGCGCTGTATGAGCCTTCATCATTTAGTTATTTTTTTGCATTTAGTTAAAAACCGAATGCTTCGCTTGCGTTAACTAACCACTCATGTCAGTAGTTACTATTCGGAGACCTAAGTATACCATCCTCACTGTTGTCCTTTGCTTATATCAATACTTAAAAGAACACTAAATATGTGTTATATATAAAAATACGGTAAACTGGTGCATATAAAAATGATCTATTTGTTAGTCACGATATTTTGCGTAACAAGGGTTGGATAGGGATAATTGACGCGCCTCCTATGCAGTGAAACTCGGTAAATTCCGCTATAACGTTGCAATTTACTAGCGTAATAAATTCTACCTCGGAATTTTACCTAGTTAGCCTTGGCCAAAACTATAAATTATAGTTTTAAGCGGGGGTGCTCATTTTTACGACATGGATAAGTCTTTAAAATCGGTTGGAGTGGAGGAATGTTTGTTGGAATTTCTAACGGTCTTGATGAAAGGAAATAAATTTTGTGACTATCGCATTATAAAAAGTGGATGGCTTTCAAAAATAGATAAATATGTGTATTAATCAATTAAAAAGAGACTACATATAAGGTCGAAAAATTTACGTTAATTTACCAAGCTGCCGTGGCGAAATTGGATAACGCGCCATTCCCGGAGAGAGCGGAGGTCCGTTGGTTCGAATTCCGGTAGCGGCTGTAATATTTTTTCGTTTATTTGATTTTTCGGTATGTGTTTTCTAATTGATTCATAAATTTGTTAGATATTTAATCGCTTAAATCTCAGAAAGTGTACAACACAATTGGAATTCAATTGTTTTAATAGATTTAGGACCAAATTGCGTTAACCAAACTCGCTACTCCATGCGAGAGAGCTAAGTTACAGGCACGGATTGGTACGCACAGTTGTTTTAGGGACGCTGTGGAATATGAATCACTTTGATGAAACAATAAATTATTGAACAAAATAGCTAATTAACATCTGTGCGATAAAAATAAAATGCATGTACATAGGTTGTGACGTTTTAAACAAAAATTTGACGTAAAAGGTTTGTCTCCAGCATTATTGACGATAATAATTTAAAAATTAAGATGATTTTTGATTATCAAAGTTTCCTTTTAATAGAGATTTGAAAACAGAATACGTATCACATCAATATTCTTGCTATTTTCAAACAAAGCTTAACACGCTTGTGCTATGAAAATAACACTTACTTAATGTTTCAAGCGAAAAGTTTAGATGAAAGATTTTCTATAATAATTTTAAATAATGAAGATTTTTATATAATAATTTAACAACAACATAAATTAATTTATCAAACTATCTCGCGATGTAGTGCTGAATAAATAATAAAGAATAAAAAAATAGTCGCGTGTGAAGATTTTATAGTTTTGACTAGTCGGACATCCGTGAAAAATCACGGAACATGAAATGGTTCATGCCTTTCGGAGACTGAATAAATAAAAAATAAAATAAAGAATATCAATTACTCGATCGGTACCTTTTTAAAAGGTGCCTGTGTGTATTTAATAAGCTTTTTATAAAAAAATATTAATTTAAATCTTTGCTCCGGTATGTTTGATGGATTTGGCTTTGAAGTTATAGAGATTATTCACAATGATCATTAAATTGGTGAAAAACTTAATCTTTTATAACTCGCGCAGGGATAAAAACAATATTATTCATTCAATTTAATAATCGTCTTCGCTACTGCTATAAAATAAGTTACAAAAACGATTATTTAAATTGAAAAATTACATATTGGCGCTTTTGCTTCTTATACTTCGCATTGAGAGCTTTTTATATTAATGTGCTTTTATATTAAGATGTTCTTTGAATTTATGATTTGATTTTTTCGATTGTTTTCTTTCTTGCAAGATTCATTTTACCATTATTTTCGCATTTATTCGCATTCAGTGAAATTATTATTATATATGTATACCTATTAAATCTCTGGCAAAGACGGATAATAAGCAAAAAGATGAATTCGTAACCTTGAAAGAATTTATTATTTGGGGCCAAAATCAATCCGAAGAGTATAATTGTATTACAAGATTTTTCGTTGACATTAGGCTCCACGCGGGGATTCGGGCGCACATATCTGATTTAATAAGCAAAGGAAGTTATCTGTAATAAGATAATCGCATGAGGGACGATGAATTACTTTTATTACGGCGGCAGTTGGAGATTTCCCACGGCTTTGTCTGACGGCAGCAATAAAGGTTTTTGAGAGAATCTTTCTCCTACAGCAGTCATACACAACCTTTTTTGCTCTGGCTACAAACATATCGCTGAGCTATTTCTACACTCAAGTAAGTTAGAGCTTATTTCAGATTCTAATTCCTTGGTTAAGATAAATTATTGAAGTCCCACGAAGCTATTTTATATAGGTAACACGTAAGTCTTTAGTAACGGGGCTAGCAACCCGTATTAGCTGGCTTAAGTGATCACTACATAATGCAACATTCACCAGTCCCACTGTAAGTACATCCACATATTATCAAATATTTGAAAGTTGTATATATTTTCATGGAATTAAGGTTTTCGAGTGAAATGAAATTAATTAAAATTTTATTAATTTACGTAAACCACTGGATTTGAATTTAATCGGAGCACCGTTGTTTAATTCACACCAACTTTGTAATTCGCATTTCACTTTACTCTAATCTATTACTTGTTTACGGTATCAAGCGGGTTCCCAAATTGTTCGCTTCTATGGTCATTTATCGCTTGATGAAACAAGTCCAATACTAAATGCGTGATAGCCGATCGATCCGTTATAGTCAGTGTCGCTTCGCGGTATTTCCAGAATCGATTGGGCTATTCTAGATCTTTCTAGTAATTTCCTATTTAATTCAAAAAGTGCAGAGTGCTGTAAAATACCCGACCACGTGCGATGCTTTCTGTTTCTATCATCTCGCAACAATATGCTCTTTTAAAATATTTTTATATTACCTTTATGTATTCTGAGAGCACAATTACCAGATTTATCCACTGCGGGATTATTTTTCAATTAAGATAATTACATAAGTCCCACAGAGATGAAGATTTTTAGTATTTTGTACGAGAGCCCAGTGCTCTCATCCTGTATGAGCTGGCTTAAGTGATTACTCTTCACAATGTAACGTTCACTAATTCCACTGTAAGAACATCCGCACATCAAATTTTTTGAAAAATCATCCAGGTTGTAAGCCCTGGGTCATCGTATAAAAGACTTCCATACATTTTTATCATAAAAGTAGTTTCTTCTCTATGAGACTTATATAATTTATTTAATTTAAAAATTTTAGTTTTATTTTTCTTCTTTCAAATATTTGAAGGGACTATGCTATTTTCTAAAATTAATAATTCCCATGACAAAATGTAAGTACATATATGTTGTTGCGGGTAATCATGCACCTTTTTTATTGATAAATGTTTAATTTTAGGCAATATTCTTTTTAAATGTATTTAATATGATATTTTTCAGAAATAGTTAACATAAATCCATACTTGAATAGTTCTGAATTTTTTTTTTCGATTTTTTAATATTTTGTATTTTTATATTTTGACAATATTTTTATTTTGCGAATTTTGATTTAACAAAAAAATTTGTGCTTATTCCTTGGATCAGAATACATGTTCTTGCTCTTTCAAAAGTAAAAATTTGTAGCTGTAAAACACCTTGTAACCTTGCGCATGTACGGTCACTTGTTTCTGTCTACGTGCGCAAATGTATTATACTGGCACGGATCGTCGCTGCGGAAGGTATATAAAAACACCGGAAATTAATTAGCGATTTATTAATAAGTGGTTAATTGATTTTTAAACAGACAAAGTCCCTTAAAAGGAATAAAACTTAACGGTATTCCTTAAATTACACTAATTCGTAATATATCACTCGTATATGAGAACCTAATTTTTTTTTTTTTAATTTTAAATAATTACACAACTTTTTTTTTTTAAAAAATAGAGATGCGAACACAGAATTCGTGTCACATCAATATTCTTACTATTTTCAAATTAAGCTAAACGCTTGTGCTATGAAAATAGGACTAACTTGCTTGTCCGGAGTGAGATTCGAACCTGCGACCTTTGGATCACGAGGTGAGAGTCCTAACCACAAGACCAACAAGCTACTCATTTTGTATTAACCACTTAACTAGTAAATCTACGTCTACCGGTTTCTAGATATCTAACCTAATTATCGCTGGGATCGCTTTATTATCATTTGTAGAATATTTGTTACTCGCACAAGGAAGTCACACTGATTTATTTCGCCACTATCGCTAAGTACTCGCCCGATTACTTCGCTGATATCTCGCTCACAAATTCGCGACTGGGCACACCTGGCCGTCGCTTCGCAAATACTTCACACCGAGCGCACTGTCAATACTAACTCCCGCGCCGCGGTGAAGTCTCGGTATTTATACCGAACTTTGGTTTTTGAACTTTCGAGAAGACTTTTTACAATATAAAATATTGGTCGGGCATTTTAATTTTTAATTTTTAACGTTAGTTTAAAAGTAAAGTATGTTTAATTATAAAAAAATATAAAAAATCTATTAAGATTCAAAACCAACATGGTAGCATGACACACACCGCACTTTTATACAAATAATGCCTTACATTTCAAGGTTTTAAAAAGTTTTATGATGCTTGGCGGACCGCGGGTTGAGTACGCCTGTCTACAGGGTGGACAGCGTGAATCGTGTCGAGGAAAAGGGTTAATGGGAGATACTTTGACAAACAGGCCTGTTTTTATCAGGGAACAAGCAATAAGCAATCTCGTATTATTTGCTCAGACGTGTTCATTGTCCGCACTGGTGGATCGTGTCACGTTCACGGCGCTCCATTGACACTATTGACAATAGATCTTTTTTGACCGTTTCGTTAGATAAAAAAAAAAAACAATTTGTCTCGACTCAACAATAAAATTACAAATCATTTCATTGCACATTTATAATTTATACCAATAATTCGTAATTCGAAAACTATAATTAGGACTTAATAAAAGTGAAAAATACGAAATAACTTGCGAAGATGCGACAAGCATAAAAAAATAATCAACAGCTTGAAAACGATTCGAAGAAAACACAACGTTTCTTAAAACTTATCACTACTGCCAATATTCCCAGTAAATAGAGTAGGTTAACAGAACCCTATGTTGATAATTAAAAACATCCAAAAACAAAATAAAAATTAAATAAAATTATATTGAAAATATATACACATTGAAAACATAATACATACAAAATAAAATAAACATGAGTTTGATACCTAAAATTTAAAAAATAATTTAAAAAATAATTATCATTAAGATCATTTTCCACTATGTATCTTCATCACATCATTTTATATTTAAGTAAATACAGGCTGGTACCTGCTAAAATTAAATTTTTTGAAAATAATTGTATAAATTATGTGTTCAGATGTAGTTCTATTGACCCGATAATTTTTTGAAAACAGTTCTAGGTATTGTAGAACGAATGTATGAAGACAGAATAGTCAGAAATATAATGTGCGGGTGTTGATGGCACCTGAAATAGAAGACGGCCGCACTAGTCTTGGTATGACCAGGTAAACCAGATACTGGAAGATGGATTTTATTAGCTTGTAATATATACGGATGCTGATAAGGCGGGAGTTATGTATCAGGACAAAAAAGTGTGGCGCTGATCCTCTGCGTACCACCGCGAAAATGTTTTAGTAAGTTAATTATGTGGTTTTAGTGTAAAACTCACGAGGATAAGAACAAAGATAATGCGTATACAGGTGTCAAAGAGCTAGTCAACAATAGCTTTATTAAGTAGATTCCTACCTTAATTCGAAAACGATTAAGCAACCATATCCTAATATCGATAGTTATGAAGATAAATAATGTCATTAACAATAAAGACACTTTTTTATAAATAACTAGCTGGTCGTGGCCGGCGTTGCACGGGTTAAGGAATGAGTAAAAACTGATCCATTAAACACAAGTTTTTATTATACTCCATTTCTAAAGAAGTTCTAAAGAATAAGTATGCAAAATTTTAGTCAGATCGGACAAACGGCATAGATTTGTATACAAAATGTATCAAGGGTGGGGTGGGGTAAGGGGGAGGGGAAAATTCCGCCTATGTTATCGCCGAGTCCTAAAGAATAAGTAAACAAAATTTGAATCAGATCAGTCGAAAGGTACAAATTTTCTTGGAAAATATTTCAGGGGTGAGGAGGGTAAGGAATGAGGGGTAAGTGTCACGTATGTTACCCGCGGGGTTCTAAGGAATAAGTATGCAAAATTTGAGTCAGATCGGTCAAACGGTACAGATTTCATTATCGTGAGTAATTTAATTAAAAATAATTTCGCTTAAATTCAAGAAAAATAAAATGAATTAATTATTGCAGAAATTTGAACAACAATTTTTTGCAAGGCATAACCATTTCATTTGACATATTATGTAATTTTTAATATTTGAGATAAGTTATTCAAATTTGAGTTCAACGTTTTATACAATTTAGATAAGTCAGAAACATTGAAAAAATGTAAACTAAGAAGTATCTTATCTCCGTAACTATTGTCAGTGGGACATTATAGTTTAGACATTTTTGACTTACGATTAAAGCAGGAAAAACTGTAAAGGATTGTGGCTAGCGATGTTACACCCTGTGTATTCAATTCACCTTTGCGCATATCTCTGATATTTTTAATTCCAGTTTAGCACAATTTAAAGATTCGCTACTAAAAGCTCTACACCCTGCCATCCTGAATTTAAAATGCAATCTCAAACAAATAATTATACCTATTTGTTTAACCTTGTATATACTTCACATCTCCTTTTTCTAAATTATGTTTTATCTTATACAGGGTCTCCCTATCTCGGGTGATAGGCCAAGTCATAATAGTTATCAAAAATTAAATAAAAATCATGTGTTTTAAAAGTAATAAGCATTTAAAAAAAAATCAAAAAAAGTCTACACCCTGTGACGGTTTTCTCACTCCTTTTGATACAAATCTTTATTTTTCTTCATTTTTTTTTTATTATGTTGTCCTGAATAATGTTTCTGTAAACTTTTGTCCAAAATTCAAAGCCAATTGCTCCAGCTTGGAAGAAAATGTCACTTTTTGACCAAACCAAGTATTCAAAATCAATACTTTGCCCAGTTTTAGCTGTCATTTTTTATTTTATTTTTTAAATTATTTTTTCTGATAACTATTATCACCCGATTTCGGCTTGACGTCAAGATACGAAACAACCTGTATACTTATCACCTCTTTTTTCTAAATTACTGTTATAACTTTAAACAACTATCTATACTATGTCAATTCTGTAATTTTTTGTTATTCTACTCTTTGGATTTTTTTTAAATATATTATTATGTAAAAAGTACTTCTGTGCCGTATATTGAAATAAATAAATAAATAAACTCAACATTAAACATACGAAGATACATAAGATTCCTTTTATATAAATATTTTCACATATTATATGTGGGGTGTAAAAGCAAAGGCAGCAATATCAAAAAAAAAAAACTGAATGCAGTCATCGAGGATTAATTTTAGTGTACTGAATTTGAGATTTTATAGAAAACATGGCCCATAAATTAATATGAAAAGTAATTTGGGAAAGGATAGATACATTAAATCTTGAATTCAGTGAAATTTAATTTAGCAATCCTCGATGACTTCATTCAAAATATTTTTTTAATTTTTTGGATAGTGCTGTCTTTGCTTTTATACCCCACACATATTCTACGTGTTTTTACGTGTAATTTAGTTCACTTGTACGTCAAAAGAATCTTACTTGCCAAATTATCGCTCTTAAATTCGGCAGAGAGACGTATTGCTGATGACAATTCAATAATCATTAATTAATTTAATAAAAAATATTTTAATTATGACGTGTTCTTTATATATGTCTTAACAATGCTGCGGTTTTATACGGTGGTAAGGTGATTTATTTGGTTTCTGTTATATTTAACATTTTACAATTACAATTTAAGAGTAATGTAAAAATTGCTCTCTTAACGTTCGTTTTTTTCTTCAAATAAATACAGGCAGGTACCTACTTTTCGTTCTGTACTCTCAATATTTATATAACTCATATTAAAACCATGATAAAATAAAGTAATCTCGCATTCACCTCCCATCCTAAAATATTGTAATATTCTTGGAAAAAATATGCGTTGAAAAACAAAAATCACACATTCTTCGTGACTACATACATATTTTATTCAGTAGCCATAAGCATCAAACTTTCGTTTAGACGCTCTTTAGAAAATTGCATGTTCGAAAAATAAAAAAATATCCTTTCAGGCCCCGGCAGGTACGAAAAAACTTTCTTGTGTATTCAGTACCTACCGATAATCTTGAATTTAAAAATATACTCTGTGCGGGTGCGTGCGCTTATATTATACATTTCAGTTTTTTTTGGCTGACTGCTTTCTATAAAAATACGATCATTTGACATTTGAAATGCTACAGGCGTGTAGTGACTAGGTACATGAGACAAGGAGACTGCGAAAGTCGGATTATCTCCAAGACTTCGAGAATCTCAAGGGAACTTTATCCATGTCTAAAGATTATTTCGAAAATCTCTTAAATATATATATATATATATTTTTTTTTAAATTTATTATTAATTAACGCCCTATTGGGATTTTACAATAGATAGGTACAGTGTACATTAACATAATAGGTATATAGTTTAGAGCTGAGAAAAAAAACATAATACACGTAAACATAGTAATGCCAAAGTGAGAAGAAAATACTTAGAATACAGATACAAACAAATAAAGATAAATATAATATATAGTAAAAAGCAAGAAGCATAATAAAAACATAATAATATAGAAATTTAAAAACAAAAAATAATAATCATATAAAGAGAGGAGATATAGCAAAAGCTTTGAAAGTCATAATATAATAATAAAATATACATACATACAAATCAATTATTTAAGTCCAATTCGACAAATACTAGTAATCTTTCAGTATACCTTTTAATATATATTTGAATATTATACAGTTATTGGCAAAGACGTCCAATTGCTCGTATCTGTTTGCTAGTCCAGGAAGCTTTTGCAGCGGGGAATTAAAGAAATAGTTAGTAGCTGAAATTTCCACGGCAAAACCTGCATGACTTCTAGTTATGCGAGACGGAACTCGCAAGCAGATACGTTCTAGTAGATGAGGACAGTCAATAGTGCCATTAATTAATTTGTTAATATAATAAAAAATATAGGTTATTATAATAGTGTTGTAAAAAAAACAAATACAAAAATGATATCTGGTCTCTGTTCCACAAAGAAGATCGATACAAGTTGTATTTGCAACTGTCGTAGAAACTTCGTTGATAAATTTTCTCGTAATTTTGACTAAACAAAGCAGTACAAAGGAACAAAAAAAAGACAAACAAGGGGAAAAAGTAGTGACTACACAGGAACAAAAGGAATGGTATTTCAGTATTACAGTTCATGCAAAAACGAGCCATGCTTGTTTGGTATATTCTTTTCTGTCAAGTCCACTCGTGCGAATCAGAACATCGGTTGTCGCATTGTGAACTTAAAGAAAATTTCGGGGTAGTACACATTAACAATGTGACTCGTTCTACGTATCTCATCACACTCAATAAACGAGACGAAAAAAAATAAGAAATGCCTGCACAAATTTGACATCTAATGAAAGAAATAAAAGAATTGGGTTTAGATCGTAATAATGACAAAACTTGTATAACAATTATATATTTAAAATTTGAATGCTCTAGGGGCCATGATGTTTATTTTGTGTAGATAAATATATTGCAAAAGCATACAGGCTTTAAAATATCACATACGACTCTAGAGAATTGAACCCCTGTGAATATATACATATGACCAGCCAGTATAATGTCCACTGGATTACAAGGGTCTAGTCTAGGGCATTAATTTCTCAAAGCACCATCCTTCCAAAGCTCAAAAGGATGTTGATTTATAAAGTTGTTGTGAGCTTGAATTGCATGGATATGGTAAAGAATCCTTTGTTGAGATTTAACTTATAAAATTAAAATATCTAAAATAACTGAAGTCGTACTTATACCCCTTTCTGATGTGTTAAATATTTCTCTTGAGGGTGAAACTTGGATACTAAAAGGAGTTTAAATAAGGCGTATTGATGCCTTTGAGCTACGGCGTTGGAAGTGCACTATGTGCATACAGTGGACAAGTGTAGGCATCCAACAGAAACATTATCGATGGATTCTCAACTACTGACTTGAGACATATCCTCTAATTTGTGCATCTTAAAAATGTTTCACTTTTTTACAAAATTCACTTTTAAGGCATCTCATAAAGAAAAGTGGAGTATAGTCAAAATGACAGGAATTCAAGAAGTCTTCTTTATTCAATTTTGAAAATAAATTATTATTCACACTTTGCCTGAAATGTCGACAGTTACCGCGATAAGCGGCATCAACATTTGCAATATTTTTGACTAATTTTCTGTTAAACGTTGGATTATCGCAACATAACTAATATAGAATATTTAAAAATTATTCACTTTAATACAAGTCAAAGAAAATTACAAAAGCCTTACGAAAATTGTTTGTTTCAAATTTAGCACAAGTTTTTGGTCATTTTATTTGACTTGTATTAATGAGAATGAATTTATAATATTTCGTATGTTACTGCGGTAATAGTCCAATGTTTTACAGAAAATACGTCAGAGATAATGAAAAAAAATGCACACGTTGATATCGCTTATCTCCTAAACTTTCGATATTTCTTCCAAAGTGTAAAAAATATTTTCTAGTCAAAATTCAATGAAGAAGACTACCCGAAATTTTTAAAACTACCTACGAGACACTCTGTAGACTAGCAATAGGTCATTATTGACCGTGTCGTAGTTCTAGGCCAAAATGAATATATTTATTATGTGTTTACATAAGTAGTGTTTCTTTTTTCTATATTTTAAAATGCACACCAAAAATAAACCAAATTGGTAAAGATTTACACTACACTTCATTCGAAAAAAAATTTTCTGCTCTACAAGTTTTACTTTTATATAACATTATTTTATATAATTATCAGCCTTCAAAATGGAATGTCAAGTAGACAAAAGTGAGCAATTTTGACACCTCCTTATCGGATGATTTTTATCGCAGAAGCATTGCAAAACTTGTAGAATGTTGGGAAGAAGTTGTAAATAATAAAGAGAACTAATTAGTTGTAATTTTTTTGTTGCTGTATCCTCTTGTCCACTTTAAAAAAGAAGCGACATATATATTAAGAAGATTGATATAAAAACAAATAACTGAATTTTATTTTATCTTTTATATTTATTCTAATTACATATTTTTTATTATTATATTCGTAAATGAAAATTTTGTATTCAAGGACACCTCAGGTCTCCCACATAACTGAAAAGAATAATTATTGAAATGAATTTTCTATAAGAAAAGGCACTCAAGTTGTTGAATACTAAAATACTTTCTTAGACAAGAAGCAGAATTCCATTAACATTATAGAAAAAACTAGATATCTCTGTGACATTTTGAAAAGCAAAATATTCAAGTTTTCTATTGTGAAAATCACCGAACGAAGAAACTCAGTAGGTAATATGACATTTATTATTTCTCAAAGTAGAAACGCTGTCAATTATATGAGACATTCTGTCAAACCCTTTTTGAAAAAACCTTCATCATTTAAATAAATAAAATTTTGGTGAAAATATCTCAGTTCATGTAATGACGCATTTATCACGCTGGCGATCTATCGCAATTTATAAATTGTTATATTAAATAGGAATATCAATCAAATCAAGCGAATCATTAGCGATTCACGGTGGTATCTTAGTTCCGACAATTTTTTTTAACTTGGGACTTGGTAGTGACCCGTGGTGTGCATGCAGCCGCGTAAGGTAGATACCGGAGACACTAAGGGCCGGTCTTATAAACGAGAGATCAAACTTCCGTTAGTAAATCGACAATTTACTAACGGATGACCGTTTGTTTATAAATGTTACCGAAGATCGTCTTATAAAACTTTTTTTACCATCCGTAGGTATTGCAATGTCGTACTGCTCTTGTCTTTGATTTTAGAGCTGTCAGAGGCGAATTATATATCTTTTCTATGAAAACGAAACATAACTTCTATACACATAACCTTAAATTTCTCGCTCCCACCGAATTTTTAGGATACTTCCCACAAAACTACACTGGCAGTAAGCCTTTGAAACCCCAGCAAAGTCTGCAGCAGCTTATAATAGAATCTCAAGGCAGCAAGCAATTTTGTGGTTGGTGATAATGTTAGATTCCTACGTGTGCGCCTTTTAACATTTTGCCCAATATCTTCTAAAAGCTCTTATGCAGATCTTTTCGACAAGCGAAAACGGTAGATAAAATCTGCGTCATTTAAAATATCAAAATAATCTACCCGTATATTGAACACTCTTCGTCGTCGAGTTTGTTTTTCATCCGATGAACTTGAATACAATAATAGCTGAACTTGTAAAATGTAATGTAAATGTAAAATGTAGTAGCAGTCAGCACAGTATTTATGTACATGTTAGACAAACAGCACGAAATGCTAATTGACAACGGATCTAACCTTAAAAAATAATACGTCAATTTGTCATATTTCTGTAAATTTAAACTAACGGACGGTAAACTGGTGGTTCAACCGTCGGTATCGGCCGTCGGTAAATTTTTACTAAAATTTGGCTAACGGATTGTTATAAGACGAAAAAAATGACGTTTATTTTAAATTTGGGTTTATTTGGTCTGAAATTTAACTAAGGACGTTTATAAGATCGGCCTTAAAAGAATGTCCCATTCTAAACAATAGTTGGGGAACTGAAAAGGATAGGCGGAGTTTTCTTCAGAAAC
Source organism: Agrypnia vestita (assembly GCA_016648135.1). Classification (NCBI taxonomy): domain Eukaryota; kingdom Metazoa; phylum Arthropoda; class Insecta; order Trichoptera; family Phryganeidae; genus Agrypnia; species Agrypnia vestita. Next base: position 121,328 of record JADDOH010006546.1, on the reverse strand, counting down.
GTTGAGCTTCTCAGGAATGCAAACAACATATTTTGCTTCAGATCTTTTATTTGGGTGTGGGTATCCCGCTGGAAAATTCTTAGGGGGCCTCTCCACGGGGTGTGACTATTGTGTACTATTCTTTCTATGCCTATGTCTACCAGCTATGTCCGTCTTAAGTTAAAATTTTATCCATACAACTCCTCCTTAACTGACCTTCCCCGGTGCATGTTCGTTCAAGATAGAAAAGAAGATCGTGTAGGTTTTTATTAAGAAATAAATATCTGCTATGCTGCGTATGGATTTTTTAATCCAATAATTTAAATATGAAAATAATCTTTGTTTTTTTTATTATTCTTAACAAATGGTTTATCGGATAAAAAAATTCGTATGCTACATTGTAGCTAATTGATTTCTTAATAAGTTCATGATCTGCTTATCTGTCTCAAACGCATATGCACCAGGAAAAGTTGCACGGATGAGTTCTATGGGAATAGACGTAACGCGGCCACTATGTTTATTTTTCAATAATTATCCATTGTATGTACCTTGATAAGTGCCTGAAAAAAATCACCCCAAAACTAATTAATATTATATTAACACTTATTTTATTTTATTTTTATTTTATTTTTAATAAACGCCCTAGTGCGCTTTCCAGTACAACAAAATTGAAAGGATTTTTATATACCTTTAATATCTTTAATTATCTACTGTAAATACGTTTTATAGTAGATAATTAAAAAATAATAATATAAATAGAACACACTTAAGATAAATGAACATTATAAAATGTAACAATATAAATATAACAATATAAAAAAAAGAACAATAGAAATGTAAACGATGATTAGTACACAAGCAAACAGTAATAATTAGAAACCTTTAACAAATGAATAATAGAATAAAATAAAATAATTATACCAATATACCAGATAAATAAGATAAGAAGATAAAATAAACCAAAAAAATAAATATAATAGACAAAATAAAAACATATTCAAAAGAGAAATGGACAAGAATTAGGACACTATAAAATAAATAAATATATATAATTTACGGGGAACAAAACATAAGTAAAAATTTAGTTTGTCATTAAACTGTAATAAATATATTGGTTTATTCTAATTCTAAGCAATTCTTTAATTCGGGTTCCATTGATTAAAAGTGCTTCAAAAATATTAATTAAACCATTATATCCTAAATGTATTAGGGAATATTTAGTGAGTTTAAAATGATGGTGATATTTAATGATGCAGATCACTTTTAATAGTTTGTCTGCTGCGCTGTGCTCATTTGACCAGTCAGTCATCCCCTGTTAAAACATTTTTGAAATGTCGATGGCGAGCTCTCACGGTGAAATATATTTTTCCACCTCTCGACTGATTTTATTTCTCCACGGAGTGTTTCCAGTGCACTTGTCTCGCTGAAAAATCGAGTTCGGCATTCTGGAATAACGTTCAATACAGGTTGGACGGTTTTTCGATTCATTATTGTGGATGAACAGACGTCGAAAAAATTTATAGGGCGTAAAAATGGCCTCCTATTGTAGTGGAGGATTAAACGGTGGGTGAAATGGGTGCCAGCCCACCGTTGAATCCGCCGGAACAAAAAAAAAGGCAAATTTAAATATGTTTTATTTTAACTTCGTACTACACACTCAAAATGAGTTGTTAAATTACTACTATAGTTTCGAGATCTTATAATAATTTTTATTATCTATAACTGATGATGAGAGGGATTGCTCATAATTTTCTACGCTTTTTTCTGTTCAATATTTCGATCCTTGGACTTATTTCAACAGTAGGTTCACCAAATGATATTTTTACTCCCATAAGAAATACCGAATCCGCTCCCATGAAAAAAAAAACGAAATTTATTGGCATATATTACACATTGATGAGGCTGTAAAAAATATTTTATATGAATGTATTTTCTAAGAACACAGTTGAACACACTGAATTTTATCCCCAGAGGGACCAAATTACACCTGTTGCGAAATTTATGTATTCTAACCAGTTAATGAGAAAAAAAACAAATGGTGTCTCTAGCATAGACCATTTAAATACAGGAAAGATTCCTTGATTTCGAACATATATAGAACTTTCCAAAATTTTGATTACGTGTGGATGTTCTTACGATGGAATTGGTGAACGTTTTATTGTGTAGAATGATCACTTGCCAGCTCATACAGGTTGTAAGTCCTGAGCTACAGTATTAGAGACCATCCACGTTTCTTGTATATAAATAGCTTCGTCTCTGTGAAACTTCTATAATTTTTGCAAAAAATAATTTAAAACTAAATAGAAATACCACCATCCTAGTCCTCATGTGTCTTCTCTTTTATATTGTTAGGTATTCATGACGATAAAAATCGAATAAATTTTTCGAAAAAAATATTATTTTAATTTAAAAAAAAATTTATACACACCTATGAATATTATAACTCACTATATTGCACACGCTCGAGAGTTCATTTAATAAATTGCTCACTTCCGTCAATCACAAATGTGTCGTTCTCTCAAATTAAAAACTTCCGCTTGGGCGAATGTTTTGTATACCATAAATATGTGCGCCGTTTAAATTAAACAAGTCTGGTTAAACGATGTATCCTCACTTTTTCCTTATCTTCTTCGTTATGGTAATCAAATCAAGTTTATTAATTTATATTAAAAAATGATAAAAATGTTTATTTTCACAATTTGTTAATCATAACAATTAGAATGTTTTCAATGCTGACGCGTCTTTTTTAGTAATATTACTGGCACCAAACTTATGACAAAAGGAGGATGTGAAGAGTGGAGGAGATAGGAATTGAATGGGTGTAGGGGCGTGGTCATTAAGCGCAGAAGAGGGGACGTAATAAAAGGTGTTTGAATGAAGGATTTTTTATACCTTCTTATTTAGAAACCAATTACATAATATGGATGGTTGCTAATACTGAACAATTGTTTGATTTTGTGCATGTTTCAAGCGTCCTGACGTATAAGTCTAAGGTATATTCACTCTGTCACCGACCACAGTAGCAATCGCGAGTAATATTTCTGTAAATTATGTTAATTGCTTGCCATATCTGTAAATTGTTTCCAATAAAATACAACATTTAATCATTATATTATATGACTTACGCCCTGTATCCATCCAATCATCCTGCCTCTGCTGAATCATCTCACTCGTATTACGCGCCACTCATACAATACACGTCACGCGCCAACGAAAGAAGTTGCCTTTGGACGGGTGGGTATTTCCTCCCAAAATACCTACAATACTAACCCGTCAAAGCTTTGTTACACGTGCGCATAAGTGATCATATTACTTTTACAGTGAGTTCATCTTTATTCCTCTTCTACCACATTTTTTTTGTTATTTATCATTATTGTATTTTTGTAACATCATACATATTTTTTTGCATTACGGATTGCTCCATTTACAATGCAAGTATATCTTGGAGTGAATACCTAGATGGAAGCGATCTGCTGCTTGGTGCTTTCAATGCTATCATTAAATACATCGACATGATCGCTCAGTTCTTTTAGTTGTTGCACACTACGCTTTAGGTGTGCTTATTCATTACGTCCGTTCTGCATTTTGGGACATGAAATAGTGTGAAATTATTTGGTAAAAACGTAGTACTAAATATAGTACCTATTTAATGTAGTACTACATATTTTTGTAATTAAGAGTAGCTTTTTGGTCTTGTGGTTGGAATCTCGCCTCGTGATCCAAAGATCGCGGGTTCGAATCTCACTCCGGACCAGCAAGTCTATTTTCATAACACAAGCGTTTAGCTTAGTTTGAAAAGAGTAAGAATATTGGTATGACACAAATTCCATGTTCACATCTCTATTTAAATAAAAAATTCTGAAACTATATTGTTTCACAACTTTTAATACAACATTTTGGTTTTTAAAACATATTTTCATCATTTTAAAAGAAGTAACAAGTTTAGAATTTTTAACACACACACTCTAGCACAGAAATTAATATTTTTCTTAATTATTACTGTATGTAGCTATTCTGTTAATTTTTTTTAGCACATATTAGTGATAGTGCAACAATCATAATTTCAGATTTGTATCTGATTGCATCGATGATCGGGTATCTTATTTTTTGCAATTCGACATTATAAACATCCATTACAAAAAAAAAAATATTATAACCAACCCGAATTCAAAAATTAAACATTGTTTTATAAATAAATTGGCTGACTGTGTAAGGAAAATAAAAATAATAAGTCCACAGTCTAACAAATGTTGACACCTATTGCTCCCAAGAGAGCTGTGAAACATATTACGTACCTACATACAGCAGCGGTGACAAACTGTACAAACACCATGTATAGGAACAAACAAATCATTTTGTGTTAACATTTTTGTTATCTTTGATAATATAAAGAAAAATATATTTTCCTTACAAAAATTTACATTTAAAATTTTCATCTAGGTAGGTACCTATTTTGAATTTCGCGCGAAAACGCCCGCAGCTGTCATTTCGTCAACGTGACGTCAAGCCTAGGTAAACATTGCACTGTGTCTATGACAACAGTTCAAAGATACGGTAATGGGTGCTTAGGCGTGACGTCATTCGCTCTGACCGGTCTTTCAGATAAAACGGAGGATGGCACAATTTTATACTTTTTTTTTATTGAAAATCTTATTAATCTCAATGGATATATTAAAACTGTATCATATTTTAGAATCTTTTAAAAATATTTTTTTCTCTAAAATCAGTAATTCTTTAATTCTGTCATTTATTGCGTGTATTGTAATACCTATTGCGTGGGGTATGAAAACTAGTTTTTGTTTAGTTTATCATTGGGGAATATGACGCACAATAATTGATAGTGTTTTATTTACAAATTTTATCATCAAAAGGCAATTTGTTTGCTCTTTTTATTCAATCAATGCAATTATTAATAAAATCTGATGCTTTTTTGCAATCGAGGAGCTGAAAGCCGGAAATAATAAACGAAACCTGTATTACGTTAAAAAAAAATATTTGCCCGGAGAATAAAATTGTACAGGGATAAACAAGACCCCTTATCAAGGTGAGGGAATTAGGTCACGGCGGATGCATTTTCTCTCTCGTATTTTTATGACACATTTATAAAGCAGTATAAGTATTTATTCTCACATGATTAAAATCCCTTGGTAAACAAAACATAACCAGACTGTTATACCAAGAAATTTACCTTAGATCATGTCTACATATTTTGGTGGTATGTGATTGTATGCAAATTTTTTTTTTTTATAATTTTGGTGGGTTTTCTTATGGTTGGTAGATTAAAAACCCCTAAGAAAATAGTGTGAAAGAAAGATTCTTATCCTACCAGGAGAATCTTCCAGTGTTCAAAGAACGGTGTCGTGTTGCACGGCAAAGAAAGTTAGACATGCAGAGTAGATTTTCTCCCAAAATGTAAAGAATATTTTTTCATCCAAATTTGAATGAAGATGACTCCGCCGAAGTTTTCGCTACTAGACATTCTGTGCATGCATAGTTCATTATAAATTTGATTACTACCGATAAATTTGATAAAGTGAAATAACCGCAATTTGTGGCAATAAATTTAAAAAATATAATATTTACACATTCCCACATCAAACAAAGCAAATCAATGGATTTCCATTATCACTTAGTTCAATTCATCACAAATATACTTTAGTTTTTTTTTGTTATAGAATCCTAAAATGAAATTAAACGGCTTTGAAAGAAAAGAAAATCCAATGAAAGAAATTTTATGCCATCGGTGTTTAAATATGATTACGATTCTAAGGTTGTCGAAATAAATTTGTTCAATTTTCAAAGTTGTTCTCGCGTAAGTCTATTCATAGTGAAATGGCTAATGAAACCGAGCACCAATCAGCTGGCAGCTATCAAAATGACTGTCGTTGGAAAAAATGTTGCCAATTTATTTTAAAAAAACTCAAAAAACTCACCGTATATTAAAACACAAATGGCATATAATTATCTTTCCAATAAAGCCAATACCATGCCCATTCCAACGATTTTCATTTTAAAGTTCTATACTTCTGAAAAAAACATTGTTTACAAAGATTTTTATAAATTTGATTAAAATAAATAACAAAAATGTATTACGATAAATTAAAAAAAATATAACATTACTTTATCATGAGGGAGCGTCCATAAGCCACATGGTTCCATTTTGATTTCTTATACCTCCTCCCCCCACCCTTGGAACGTTGAAAACTATTTTGAAATTATTAATCATGAGAAAATTGATCTGCGCACATTTATCGATCGCATATTCTGTACCGTTTTAATTGTGCCAAATAAAATAAATGAAAGAATTACGTATCTCGATGTGATCCTCTCCCCCCTCTCCTCACGTAGCCCAGCTTGGAATTCTACTTAAAACTCCCTTCGATCAGGTCACGTGTTCTATAGAAGCTTCCTAATCAAATCAATCGCTTTCCAAAAACGCCTCGTTCATTTCATCACAAATATAAAAACTAAAATAATACCTGTCAAATGACACGGAAAAAACCTTATTTTATATTATATTCGAGGGGCGACCAAAATAAAAATACAATCTCGTCGCGGAGAATATTTATTTTTTCATGTTGTTGGAAGGTATTTTCTTATTTTTCCACACGCTGGAGCGGAAATCAGGCTCGGGGAGCGATCCCCGAAGCGAGCGGCAAACAAAAAGCACAGCCTGGCTCGCGTCCTTTTCGCGTTTGTCATCATTTATTCCGGTGGATTCCTCGAAACAATTTCCGGCATGGTGACGACACATGAAAAATATATGGTATACTTTATGCATGGGATTCGTTATATCTTGCGACACATAGCTTTTGAAAATTGGCGCCGGGAACTTCAATTGTCGTGTGTGACAAAATACACCGTTTTTTTTGTGCAGAAAAAAAAGAGAACATCTCAGGATGGAAAGCAAGAAAGTGAATTGGATAGGAGCCACAAACCAGGTAGCATGATCCCTGTACAATCCCATACTTGGAAAAGCGGAGCTCAGCCAGCGAACAGAGTTGGCAGTATGCAAATCAGTTTTCAGGCCAACTCTAGTGTACAGCCACGAGCACTGGATCTTGACCAAAAGAACCTGCTCAAGGCTACAAGCCGCCGATATGGGATTTCTACGAGAAATAGTAGGGGTTACTAGAAGAATACTCTAATAAGATAATCTCTCGAAGTAGAACCCTTATTGCCGTTTATCGAGAAATCACAGTTACGGTGGCTGGGACGTACTTATAGACTGCCAAAGCGGTTTTAAAGGTGAGATTTAAAGGCAGAAGACCAAGGAACTGACTAAGGAGGAGCTGAAAACAGTTGGAGGATTGCTGTGAAGTGAGGTTGCAACTAAATTGGGCTGACGTGGAGAGCGAAGCCCAAGATGGTAAAAGTTGGAACCTTTTATGAGGTACACGGATCCCGACCCAATAGGATAAGAAGGGTAGAAGAAGAAGAATAAGAGAAAAGAGTATCTTCAATACATAGAGGAGGCAAAAAAATGTTTTCACAATCAAACAGTTTAGCATAAAAAAATTAAGCATCAATCCAGAAATGGTGAACCACGCAAGAACTGCAGGTCGTCGTTTGGACAGTGATAGCGAAGAATTAATTAACACGCAGAAAAGATTGAGCGCCACACTCTTCTATCCTGATACACAATTCTCTCATCATTCACATTCGTGCATCTTCGTATACGAGCTTAAAGATTGCTGAAGCTCTTAATAGGACCACCATCCAGCATCTAATAATCAGCGGTTAATCTAGTCAGACCACGTCTTCTGCGGTCATCTTCTCTTTCTGATACCGTCAATACTTACGTCATATTTATTGTTTCAGAGGTAAGTTTATAGAGCAGCAGTAATCACGCATGGAAATAAAAATACTTGTTTTTGTATGAAAAGTATTGAAAAGAGATATTATATAATTTTAATAATTAATGAAGGTTTTTTTGTATTTCTGCATGATTCCAAGAAACAATACACATAAGAAAAGGATAGATACAATTTGATATGAATGTGATATCACAAGTGCACAATATAATTTGTAACGAATTATATTGTGCACTTGTGATAATTTTCAAACGGGGATTCCAAACAGCATTAGACTTGATAACAATTATGTTTAAGCACTAATGATATTTTTTCAAATGCTTTAAAAGAATGGAGATGGGGCTTGAACCCCGGGCAAGCAAACCCGAACCTGCCGCTTAACGCATATTGCTGCCGCCACCTCTCCGTGGGCTGACAAAAATGTACTATTAATATGTACTAGGGCTTAGCAAAGACGCGAACTATTTCGTGGTACAATAGTACCATTAACTGCCGCCAGGGGAAATGAACAAATAATTTGATAAAAATCGATATCAAATTTCGTGGGTGTCGGCTATAAATAAGTAATTACTTATTCTTTAGGAACCGGCGTGTAAAAGTACCGTCATTTTTGACGAGTTACAGCTAGTAATGTTGTAGACACTGTCAAATTGTTATTAATAACAAATATTGAAAGTAAACACAGCTATCATTTTTTAATATAATTCATCTAAGATGTTTTTGTCATCTCTGACCTATTTAAAAAAAAATGACAAATAAAATATGATTTCATTAAAAATGCATATACCTTTTTAAAATTATTTCGTATCCTTACCACTAATTTATCTTGGTATTATAATTATATTCGAACACTGATAATGGATATAAAATAAATTTCAAGCGTAATATTGATGATCTTATCCGAACATCCCTGCTTCAAGATACAGGTAGAAATAATTTGACACGTTCGAGTGTAACAGATTTACAACAGGACGCAATAAATTATAACTTTTCCGTATTAAAATGTCGTCGGAAAGCAACTAAGTACACTTTACGAACTATGATTTGAATTTAAAGTTTAGCGATAATTCAGCGAGTTTGTAATGGGAGCCTTCATGAACCATAATGAAACGTGTGGTGTAATTACGTCAGTTAACGAGGAATTCGTGATTTTGGTTTTGGTTCTTCTTTTTGGTTCATTACCATAATCTCATATCTCATTAGAGATTAATTTCACAATTAATATTGAATAAAAATGACTTTGTACACTAACACTGTGGTATTCAAAAAAGCTTAAGAAGAAAGAGAAACGAATATATTGTATTTTTCGGACCATAAAACGTATTTTTTTTACTCTAAAAATTTGACAAAAATTATTTGATAAATTTATTTACTTTTTTTATTTACAAAACTAACAATTACAATGATTAAATAAATACAAAGCGCCGTAAACTCAAAAGCCAATAATAGTTTTTCTCAAAAACTCACAACATATTTGCATGATATATCTTAATATTGATAAAAAACTAGTTAAATAATGTGTCCTATTTGAAGACTTGTTCGGTAAGCAAACGTCGCTGATTATAATTATATATATTTTTTCAAATAAATCAATATTATGCTTATTTTATAAACGCATAAAATTTGTTCCTAGTTCACCATAAATATTATTTTTTCTATATTCTTCTTCTTCATGTGCCCTATAGGGTCCCCCCAACGTCGGTGATCACCTAGGAGAAAGTTTCCCTGTCCAGGGCAGTGCGGAACAGCTCTTCCACATTTCTTATCCCAGTCCACTCTCGGATGTTTCTTAGTCAGGGATGCCACCTCCTTCCGACCCCTCTACGATCCTCAATTTTCCCTTTCACGATGAGCTGAAGAATGGAGCACTTTTCGCCTATCATTATATGACCAAACTTCCTGTTACGTCTGTTACTTCTTTTTTTCTCTTTTTTTCTTCCTTATCTTTTTTTATATATAAAAAAAAACTTATTTATTATTTTTGAATCGACATGTAAAATAATCGCCATTTTTGACAGGTTACAGCTACTAGTTACTAATCATAATGGTTCTAACCGGTTTCAAAAGTTGAGAAAGTTAGGAAAGAATTTCAGGATTGACAAAAAAGAAATCAAAAGATTATCTCATTTATCAAAATGTTGAATTATTTCAAACTGAAAATAATGTTCCTTGAACTTAAGAATTCGTCACGGATCGTAAACCGATTTTATTTGTATTCTTCAAGTTTTACTTCTTCGAAGTTCAAAGAGTCGTTCATCTTACATCCAGCGGAAATTTTTGTCTAACATAAATGTTGGTATTAGGAATCGGACCGAAATCTTCTTAGCTAAGATGTTGCGTTGCATCCATTTTTTGGAAATGTAAGCACCTTCTGAAAGAAATGTTAAGGAAATTAGGATAAATATCTTTAGTGAATATTTGAACGGCGTTTTCTCTACACCCAATAGGTTTAAATGTTTTAATAATAAAAAAATACTCTGTGGTAACATTATTTGAAGTATTCATAAAATCACAATTGAATAAACGATATGTTTAATTTATTAATGTTATAATTTAAGTATAGTACTGGAAGTATAGTACATAAATATTCTGAATTTTTTAATTAACTTTTGGAAAAATACTATGTATAACAGTAAGATAAGTTATACATTTTAGCAAATCAAATAGATAAATAATCAAATTCTTTTTGCAAATAGTTTTTTCTTTTAATTTGTTTTCAAATTAGTTTTTAAACTCCCATATGAATGAACGTTGCATTGTGCATGGAGATTGCTTAATCCAGCTCATAAGCCCCGGGCCATATAATATATTTTTATAATAATATATTTTTTAATAATATTTTTAATATATTTTTTATGAATAGCTTCGTTTCTTCGAGACTTCTATAATTTATCTTCGTTAGTAATTAACCCTTTGCGGAAAAAATCCGGTTATCGTGTTCTCAGAACATACATTTTAGAAGAAATATCGGTAATTTAATTAATACCTTTTGTTTGTAGTTAGGAGTAGTTAGTAGAGTCGTTAGTAGTAGTAGTAGCAGTGGTAGTAGTAGTATAGTAGTAGTATAGTAGTATTATAGTAGTAGTAGAAGTAGTTAGTAGCAGTAGAATGGTTATAGGTAATGTTTGTGCGCAAAGGACGTGTCTCGCTGTAAAATTGAAGACTGAGTGGGAGATTTTGATTTCGTTTCCTTTTACCACTCTCTAGTTGACATTTGAATTTACATTCGAATCAATATCTCAAAATATATCTGTTGGGCGATTCAAGTGGTTAGGTTCTTGTCTCGAGAGATTATAATGTTGGTATTTTTTTAATAAAACAAACGCTTATCTGAATTTGAAAACAGCAAGAAAATAAATGGAACACACGAATATTCCATATTTTTTTTAACTTTGACATTTTGTATAATTACTGTCAACGTAAAAAGCTATCATTTTTTGCTACCAAATGTACAATAAAACAAATATTGTCCAATTGGTTTGGTCGTCATTTTAAACAGCGGAACAATTTTAAAAAGCTTTCCGTTGGTTGCCAAACATTCACTTTTTGGAACACTAATTTGATTTTGATGTTTGCGTAACATTTTACACAAAAAACATTTAAGCCAAAGGTAAATTGACGTTATTAAATAGACATCAATAAAACATTGATGAGTATATATTACATAGTATGTAATAATAGAATTTTAGAGAAAAGTTGTTAAAAAAATATTAAAACAAATGAGACGAATCAATAAAAAAATATCTAGGAATATTTGTACCGTAGTAACCATTTAAGATTACAAAAATTAAGATACAGATATCAAAGTAATCATTAATTTTATTTAAATAACTTTGTATTAACCGCTTAACTAGTAACTCTACGTCTATCGGTTTTGATACGTCCGTATCTTCATCAGGACGGACGCAAACTCGCAAACTGATGAAGGTACGGTGGTATTGAAACGGGAAAAAATAGACATACTAAATAAGTAGTTAATACAAAGTTGTTTAATTAAAATTAATAATTATGTCCAAACGCTAAGTTAACGCTGTAAACTTCGAAAATATCAAAGTAATCAATTAAGATTTTAAAAAATGAGATACGTTATTTAAAAATATATTTAAACAAATTAGATAAATTAGTTTAAAAGATACCAGATCAGTAGTACAGGGCGTGGTATCGACATGCCTTTTTGTAGCCAAAATTATGCCATTTTAGTTTCCATCATAGAGTGGTGAATATCGCGAGTTCGTGATTCGAACATAGTGATTCGTATTTTGTGCTGTAAAGAGACGTGGAGATCGCAAATGAAAACATGGGAAATTTAATTCTGTTTAATTTCTTACCAACGAAAGTCACTGGACGAGAGTAAAATTATAATGCCGTTCTTTTTACAGTCGCTAAATGTCTCTCGAATATTTCAAATACTTATTATTGTGCTGTTCTTTAATTCGCACTTATTAACGCTGTTTCTATTGCTCACATTCTAGTAAACTTCGTTCAATGTTCGCCCGCAGAAACTTCTCGCCCCGGTATTCCTTCCTTTATTACCGCTAGTATCACGGGTCTGGTCACACTGTGTTCTCTCTGTTGGTAATATCGCGTGAATAAAACATCACAAATCACTGATCACGAATAATTCAATCAACCCCACGTTACGTGTCGCCTTTTATAGATAAATTTCTTTGAGAGATTTGTTCTAGGCATTTTGAGAGACTTGTAGAACGTTCTAGGCGATTCAAAAATAATGTGTTTAGTATGAAATAAATTGAAATATTCTAAAGAATGCGATCATGAATAACTGACCCTGCGTTGCGTGACGTCGTTGTATTCAATAGTTTCATCATTTCATTAATGTTCTTAAAACACAATTACAAATGGATTTTGTCCACAGAGGCATAATTATTAATTGAGACACATGATAGATCTCACAGAAACGAAGCTATTTATATGAGAAAGTATATATGAAAGTCTTTAACGGACGTTTTCAGGGCAACGACTTTTCATTGCTTGGCTTAAGTGATAATTGACCACACATCCATCATATTTGGAATGTTGAATACAAGGTATTTATGTAACTCGCTAACTCTTGACACTCCCAAGAGAACGATGTAGCAGCCGCAATATGTCTACAGGCCTAATTAAAAACGAAGAAGAAGAAAAAGCTTACTCTTTTTAATACGAATACGCTATCGTCATCTATGTTTTTTCATTCCCATTAAACAATATATAAATGTTGCTGCTGGAGATCAATACATTTTTTGACTAAAGTATGGAGAAATATTATTTTTATGTAGATATACCAATATAATATTCATATATACGTAATATTGTGTATATGATATTCATATAAATGATATATAAAATTTAATAATTTTTGTCACAGCTAGGGGGCACTAAAAATATGAACAGAATGTTCTAGAAGTACTTTACGCAAATATTAATATAATAATCGCTTAGCAACATGTGTGACTCTTGAAATCTTTCCCTCGAAGATGAAATTATTATCGGTATTGAATGACGAACTTTATTTAACGCTATGTGTTACATAGTTGGGAAAGTAATTACGGTCGAAACACGACTTACTAAGTACCCACCGAAATTCTATAACTTTCTCCGTATAATGTGCCTCCGTGATATCGGTAGCGAATCTATTTCGTGATTTAGGAACATTGGAATGAGGTAGTTAGTTACATTGTAAAAGTGATAGCAATACGTACATACAAATTAATTAATCAATCTGAAAATATTTTCGAGGAGCAAAGTTATAGACGTATTTTTGGGCCAGTTTTAATTGTTTTCAGATATTCAAAATCACGTATTATCCAAAAGCGTGTACCGTTATTTCCGCCTTCTTCCTGTATTTTCCTTATTAAAATACAATACAATATATAGGTGATTTATTAGGCTCACGTATGTTATTTAGATGTCAATGCAGAGCATCTCAATAAACTGAAACGCCAACAATACCTTATTCATTGACTTAATTACTTAAGTCCTTTGGGGCTTTTACAAAAATTAATTAAAGTGTAAGTATATTAAATGAATTACCAAGAAATGCAAATAAAAAAAATAATAATATAAAGTAGAAAGCAAATGCATATCAGAAACACAACACTAAAAGATAAATATTTTATAAAGTTAAAAGGAAGTATCCAGCAAAAGAATAAGTTTGAAGAAAGCATAACATAATAAAAAATACAATATTTTTTTATATAAAGTAGAAAGCGATAGCATAATCTTGGGAAACCTTAATATAATAAAATGTTTAGATAACAGTTAGTTATTTAACCCCATCCACTGAAATAAAATCCAATTATTTAAGTCTAATCTGACAAATACTAAATACGCATTTCAAAATATGTTAGAATATTAAAAAGTTGGGTGGTATGTTTGAATACTATAAAGTTGGTAAGAATATATAGAAAAAATAATATTTGGGAAATTAATAATAATTAAGTACTCATATGAAAACTTACTTATCTTACTTACTTACCATCACGCCATTTCCCCGTAAGGGTAAACAGAGAGGGTAGAGCACCACACTATTCTGTCCCGACACAACTTTCGCCTCATCTACTTTCATACATCTTCGCATGCGAGCTTGACGGTTGTTGAGGCTTCTAACGGGACCATCTTCCAGTATCTGGTTGATTTGGTCATGCCACGTCTTCCGCGGGCGCCCTCTCTTTCTGGCGCCATAAACACTTACGTTATATATCTTTCTTACCATTCTTTCCTCATTCATTCGCTCAACATGCCCAAACCACCTGAGCGACCCTTTATTAATTCTATCAATTATGCTCAGGTCAGCTTTACATTCATTCCTAATATCTTCATTCCTTACTTTATCATAAATCCATTTGCCACATATAAAACAAACAAAATGTAACTATTTATAAAAAGGACAATTTGTGCGGCCGATTCGGGTTTGCTGGCCCGGGGTTCAAGCCCCATCTCCTGTCGTTTAATCTCGTTTTTTTAGTCGTGAATTCAAACGAAATTACGGACGTTATACGAAGTTACGGACAGACAGACAGACAATGAAATTATTATATTTAGATATTATATACATTGGCCCTGAAACACGTTGATATTTTAAATATGTAAGTGGTGAAACCAAAGTACATTTTTATTAAATTATATTAATAATATCACCACAAAATCATTTTGCTTTTTTTTGAAGAAGTTAAAGCAATTTACCTTTCCCAAAACCATGTTTCAACCTTTCCTTGTCTCCATCAATCTCCTGCTTGTCTCGTTATCCTGGAGTAGATTTTGTCACTATAGCTACCGAAAATATGATTCAATTTTTATACTAAATTGTGTGGTCGGTTTCAAGAAATTGCTAAATGGAGAATACCCGATTATTTATTTTAATACATGTTTAAGTAAATAAATAAAGAAATTTAATTAATTACGCAATTTACTCAAACTTACCTATCTCGTATTAAATGTTGATGCTGAGAGAAGTGCAAGTTGTCTATTATTTACGTAAAATGGAATGCAGAAATCGTTTTTCTATTGTCACGTGATCGTGACTGCGGGAGGCAAATAAAAACACTGGAAATTGATTAGCGATTTATTAATTTGTGATTAATTAATTATTCAATGGACCAAGATGAGTTAACGCTCCTCTTTGAATAACACTATTTCGCAGTATATCGCTCGTATATGAAAGTGGCGAAGTAAATCAGTGCGACTATTACAAGCGAGAATATTAAATAAAGTATGTATTCCCAGCGATAATAAATATTATCGCTGGGAATACATATTTTATTTAATATTCTCGCTAGTAATAGTCGCACTGATTTATTTCGCCACTTTCGCCACTAATTATTTCGCTCGGTATCTGTCGCTTCGATATTCTCACAACTAGGTACACCTGACCGTCGTCCCGCACGTACTTCGCCAGTGATTGAAATGTCAAAAAACTCTCTTGCGTAGCTGTTGGTCTTGCTTTAAATACGTAATACGCTGTTCTTTTGAACCTCCTAGATTTTTAGGAGAAGATTTCTGTCGCTTCTGGGTTGTCTGAGGCGTTTGTAGACATTTCCAGAATAATATAGATGATTGTGGACTATTCTAGAAGGTAATAGAGGTTTAACATATTACAAAGGATTATTTATGTAATCTCTTTTACCATGTCATTACAATATTGAGGGGTCATGTTGTGAATAGTCTTGAATATTGAGAGGCATAGCTTATATTCATGAAGGTGCCAGAGTCGAAGTTTTGTAAGTTAAACGCTGTTATGATCAGATTAAGCATATCGCCATGTTTAAGGCGTCAATTTTATATATTGTACCTTGAAGGTTCGCCCCATTAGCTGTCTGTTTACCGAGCAGGAACTGAGGGCAGAAAAAGGCTATAAAACGGGACGTTAATCTGATTACAGGCGTTAAAACAAACTCGTAAAGCCAATCGTTAAAACTAGCTTTAGCGGTAAAATAAGACTGGTCCAATCTCATTAACTTGGTGACGACTACCAATACACACAACATCTAAAAACGTAGGTGAAAACAGGATGGGCAAAAAAAAGTTATTGAAAAATGATTGAAACATTAACTATCCTACATAAATATCGTAAGAGCGAGGGATAAGATGGTAAATTAAATATAAATCAACAGATATATAGGGCACTGCGAAAGATCTGGCATGATCAGAAAACCTAAATATTGTAAGTTTTGGATAAAAGCTTCATTAATTAATCGAATAACTGGCATGTGAACCTTTTCTCTTCGTTGATATTGCCTCTAATGTTTTGCATGTCTCTTTTAATATACGTTATACAGAATTCATATTTAAAATATTCTTCCATTATATATTTATGTATTGAATAAAATAATTACAAAATTATTACGGGATCGTTGTGGTGGCAGACAAATGAAAAACCAAAAATCAATTAATGATTTATTTATAATAAATTATTTTGTGGTAATTTTTATAGCGCCATTTTTGCGTGAAAGACGCTTCAAGGGCGCGTTACAGATGTGAGATCTTGAAGTGAGTTTCTAGCCTCTTCTTGAAAGATTTTTGACTTTCCACGGATCGCAATACTGGTAGCAGCTGACTCCATATAGTTGCATAAAGCACGTTGCATAAAGCAAACATGGTGGCTCCAGGTCTCCTTGGTACTACCAGCTTGCAGAGCGCCTCCGATTTAGCTGACCGCAGTGTGGACGCCTCCCCGCGCCACTTGCACTCGTATGAATTTAAGTAGCGCGGGGAGGATGACCACCCTAGCATTAAAAAAATGCCAAATTGGGTGGCGACAGTGCAGGGCCGATGTGGGAGCTACTGCTCATAAAACGGCCTTGGGTGAGTAGTGGGTCCCTCTTACTGACCGCAGTGTGAGCCGCATTCCAGTGATACTGTCCGGGATACAGAGGCATTTAATCACCAAGGTAGTATTACGTAACTTGTATTATGACTAATTTTGCTCTAATCACTTGTCTATGGAACGCTATATATTCGTCGTTTCTTATCACGCTGATCGTTGTCGAATGCCGGTACTCTATTAATTTATTCACATTAGCTGTTGATTTCACTTGTTTGGACTTCGTTGTCAAAAACGACTGCGTGTTCGATGAAATGCCATCGCATATTTATAAAAACCCAGTATTCTAAATGTTTTTGCCAGAGTTATGTTATTTCTAAATTCTACTGGAATGTTAGAATGACTTATTTTTTATTGCTTTTAAAGTCTTCTGATAATTTAAAACTATTTACGGAAAATGAATTTTTTTTAAAGGGCCTGACATAACTCGAAGAGTGAAATATACGGAAATATAAGAAAATAGAGGTGTGAGGAGCGCAGAGCTGCCTATGCGTCGGCGTCGGTAGGTAAAATTAGTGGGGAACACCAAGCGAAAAGCTGCAGCCAGAGATGGCTGTTGGAAACTGCGCGGCGTGTCAAAGTGCGAGCTGTTCAAATACCTCATTAATACGAGCATTCAGTGCGTGATGAAAGGCGTAATCATCCCCTTAGCTAGCCGCCATTTTGTTGATATTAAATTTTTTATTCTTGATGTTCGTAAAACAAGAAATTATATTTCCTAATATATTTATATATTTACTTTTTGTGTACATAATATTACAGTGAAGGGTCTATTGACAATTGGCAATTTCTTTCAATCAACAACATACTTTAGTTTAACTATTGAAATATATTTCCGGTAGGTAGACCTCTTTCCATTTAAGAAAGACAATCGAAGTCGTATGTGTAAGCTGGGCGTCCTATGCTTACATATGCTAATACGACTGTCTTTAAGTAGAAAGAGGTCTATATAATGTTGCATTGACCAAACTAAATCTATGATAACGAGACGTGTAGGAGATGGATTTTAAAAAATATAAATAAATAAATACTTATTCCTTAGAAACTGACATAAAAATGTACATGTCGGTTCATTTTTGACGTTTTAGAGATAGTAATTATAATAAAGATAAAATAATTGAAAATAATTATAATAATTTACTTTATTTTATATTTCTTTTTATTCTTCTAATAACGCAACCATGAAATTAGATATTTAAATGGAGTTTTAATGAATGGAATGGGTACTTGCCTCAGAACAGATATTTTTATCTAACCATTAAAAAAACTGCATATTGCTATCTTATTCTTAAACTCTGCAAATATTCTTACCATTAATTATGTTTTGATGCAAGCTGTTTGAAAAGTTATTTAGCTAATAATCGCCGACTTATCGGCACTGAAACTAAAAAAAAGTAAAAAATAAAATTACATAAAATGAATATACAAAAGTTGTTGTATTTTCTTCATACTCATTGTCCTCCAGAAGTTCATACTATACGACTGCATTCCGCTGCGCTTGATTCGATACTGTTTTCTTTCTAATAATCATATTTCATGTTTTCTTTTTGTGCAGTGGTCATGTTCATGATGATTTTTTTTTGTGAATTGAAAAGTGTTGTGTCCATTAATAATTTTATTCATAAATATAATAACTTTCATTTTTTTCATCATTTGTCTGAATGTCAATATTTGTTAACTTTCTATCATCACTTTGATTCTTGTTTATCGATTTTTTTAAGTATCAGTGCTTTTATGGTTTTTGTGTTTAATTTGTAGAACTCCATATTTATTTTACATATTATATATTATGTCAGATATGTAGATGATATTCTTTTATGTTGGAAGGGCACCAACAGACAACTAGACATATTTACTAAATGGATTAATACTATTAACAAAAAGATTAGCTTCACGGTAGAACATGAAATTGAATCTAAAATAAATTTTCTAGATCTAACAATCGGTAAATACAATAATAAACATACTTTCGAAATATTTAGGAAACCAACGTTCACTGATACAACAATTAATGTAAAATCAGCACACCCATGGTCGCATAAATTATCCGCTTACCACTCTATGGTGCATAGACTCGTCAGTATTCCCCTAAGTAAAAAAGCATATACAGACGAAATAGAAATTATCAAAAAAATTGCAACTAATAACGGCTATAGAATAAGTGACATAGAGAAAATGATAAGAAACAAAAAATACAAAAATAAAATTAATCTCATATACCCTAATCAGAAAAATAATAATAATAAATACGCATGCATAGAATTTTTCGGCCCAACTTCAGTAAAGATAGCTAATGAAATTAAAAAGTATGATTTAAAAATAGCCTTTAGAACCAATAATAATATAGGAACAAACCTTAAAAACTCTAAAAGCAAAACACCTAAATTAGAAAACAGTGGCATATACAAATTAACATGTAATCATAAAGTTTGCAATGCCACATATATAGGACAAACGGGAAGGTCTTTTTTAACTAGATTCGCGGAACACATGCGCTGCTATAAAAATAAAAATTCAGAGTCAAAATTTGCGGCCCATCTATTAAATGAAAACCACGTCCCGCAAGGTGATAACGAACCAAAACCTTTACATATAGAAACAAAAGGTTTTAGGATGAATTTACTTGAGCAACTAGAAATAAATAAATATAAAAAGGATCCAAATATTAAACTTTTAAATAATCAACAAAAAATGATCTTCTCTCCACTTCTAAATATTTTTAAAAAACCAATAATCAAGGACATAAATTAAAATAATATTTATAAATAACACTTGCAGAAAACGGGGAATTTTGATAATTAAGCATAACGTTAACCTAGGCACCTTTAATGATAAGTGCCCGGGAAAAAACGTACATTACTACAGGGCTTCACCACAAATATCTAATTACTCTAAATGGGAAGGGGTAACTTAAAATTGTATAAATAAGTCGTTTGTACGTGGTATATCCACTGTTTGACAATGGCCTTACAAGCCGAAACAGCTGTAACACATAAAAATACTTAACCCGTAGAACTTAATAATAATATTTATTAAAATTTAATTTATTTTAAATTTCACTAAAAATAAATATCAGTGCTTTATTTTGGAGGATTGTTAATTTTTATTGTTAATCTTCATCACTGGCCGGAAATGGTATACCTTTATTTAAATATATTCACTCATATTATAAACGTACATGGAGAGTTAATTATTTGCGTGAAGTCTTGCTACAGAATTCCAGACACGTGGGGTATTTCGGGACACCACCAAATGCTTGTGATAACCCACGCCATGACCACAGTTGATCTGTGGGTGAAACTTCTATCATCAAGAATCTACATCAAGAATACACTACAAATCCATTTACAATGTGAAGCACAGAATTACTTTTCAAATGTCTACATAATAATGTTGAATAATAATAAATTAAGCGTTGTTTCGTTTACAGAGTGGAAGTTTATGATTAACACAATGATTTATAACATTTATTCCACTAATTTGAGTTATATAAGCCTATATGCTTTTGATGGGCACAACCATCATCTTCAGAGGCAATATTAGAATTAATTGTTAATCAATATGGCCGACAAATAGAAAGTAAAGGGATAAGGGAGAGGTAGTGGGGGGGGGGAGGGGCGGGGGCGAGGGTAGTTATTTATTGACATATACAACAGTAATTAATTTTTACATACAATAATATTTATTTTAACAATGGAGATGACGCAGGTATTTGAATATTTATTAGGTTATTTTTATTTTTGATTGCTTTATTTATTTCTAGTATTTCTAGAGCATCCAGTTTACGACCCTTCGCCTCTAGATGTGGGACCTTTACATTATTTTGGCCAAGCAAGTGGTCATGTTCAATACAGTGGTCCACCTTAGAGTATCCGGATAGTCCTCTGAATGCTCTTTTATTCTTGTGCCTATATCTCTACCACATTGCCCGATATACATAGCATCGCAATCATGTTATGTTATAGATGCCACTCTTATCCACCCCACCCCTACCTCTCCGTCATCCCTTTACTTTATTTGTGTCGGCCGTATTGATTTACAATTAGTTCTAATATTGCCTCTGAAGATGATGGTTGTGCCCATCGAAAGCGCTTGGCTTATATAACTCGAATTAGTGGAATAAAACGTTGTGTATAAATCATTGTGTTGATGTTGAACTATTTTATTCCTAAACTGAAATGTTCTCTGGGTCATTCTCTTTTTTATTGTCTTTTTTGGTACAATTCCAACAATAATAAATAACTTTTTCACAACATAAATTTATTTTTTATAATCTATTAAATACAATTAAAACCTCATTTCTTTACAGTTTCTTAAACTTTTGAGATGGTATTATTATGAGAAGGTATCATCAAACCTACATTATAAAACAAAACAAAAATTGACATTTTTAAATACCACTACATCATGAAAATGGTAGGCACAGTTTAATTACAACAAAAATGACAACGTCCCCTCTACTTTTGACGAAGTTTACTTTCAGAGTTGAGCGAAGTAATTTGTTAACTATGTTAGGAGAAAATATTTACCTAGAAAATCCTTACAATCAACTGACCGCAAACGCGTGAAAAATCACGGGAAATATTGTTATTAATAATATTCAATATTAAATATATTGAAACGCGGTCAAATTGAAATTATAAATTTCTCTGATTAAAATATTTTAAAAAAAATGTATGTTATGTAATTTTTTTATTATATTATGCTTTTATTAAGTTTGTGGGATCAACTCCTAGGATCAATTATAAGTAATGATGGAAAAATTCATAATGATGTTTCTCACAGAAGTAAGATAGGCTGAATGAAGTGGAAACAAGGGAAACAAGGAAAACAAGGGAAACAAGGGAAACAAGTAGAAAAGCATAATGTACGACAGAAAAATGTTGAGACCTGCTGTTTTATACCAGTCAAAATGCTGGGCGAGCAGGAAACAACGCGTTAATAAACTGCATACAACAGAAATATGCATGTTACACTAGTAAACGGGTGTCACACTGCTAGGCAAAGTTTGTAATGAGTACATGCGGCCCTCTTAGCGCAGTGGGTATGACACTGGCTTCTCACACCGAAGATTCCGGGTTCGATTCCCGGTGAGATCACAATTTAATCTGTGTGATTTACTCAAGCCTGGGTGTTTAGTGGTGTATTTCTCTTCTGTAATTGGGCCTCCTGGCCTGTTGAAGCGTAAAAAAAATAATAATATTGGGGGGCAGTTTTAAAATCTCCCCAATAGACATGATGACAGATTTTGAAATAACATTCTATACTGTAGGTATACGTCTACTATTACCGAAAATAACATTATTTCAGTAATAAACTAAGTTTTTAAGCAAATAATTGCATTTTCATCTACATATTTTTAATTTCGCGCAAAAACGCCCGCAGCTGTCATTTCGTCTACGTGACGTCAAGCCTCAGTAAACATTGCATTGTGTCTATGGCAACGGTTCAAAGACACGGTGATGGGTACTGAGGCGTGACGGCATTCGCTCTGACCGATGTTTAAGATAAAATGACGGGTTGCACAATTTTATACTTTTGATTTATTGAAAATCTTATTAATCACAATGTATATATTAAAACTGGATAATTACTCCCTTTATATTAACTCGTGGCGTCTGTTTGCTTGCTTGCCGGCTTGCCGTCTAAAAAACTTTGGATCGATTTTTGACCCGTTTTCCGTGATCCAATCGAGCTGAAACTTTGCAATCAGACTCGTGGCGACGATCAAGAAGATCTATCAAATTTTCGTTAAAAATAATAATCATTATAGTATAATTTTGGATTTTTCAAATTTTTAAGATTTTTCAAATTGAAATCATTACAAAAGTTTGATTACTAGCAACGGCGGCCCGACAACGTCGCGGAATATTTTCTAAATTTGAATTGCTCCATCGGTATACATAATAGGTACTTCACTACACAAAGCATGAAGTGTCTTATCAAAGCTCAAAACATCTGACATTTTAGAAATATATTAAATTACTGTAAGTTTAGTGATATGTTATATGTTTTAATTCGTCTTTAATTGTTTTATGTTTTACAAAGAAAGGGAGTATAATAAAAACTTGGTTTTTATGGGTTACTTTTTTTTTAGAATCATTTCAAAATATTTTCTTCTCAAAAATCACTTATTCTTTAATACTGTCATCATGCCGATTAGAGATAAAACTAAAGGAATGATCACGTCCACAGACGTCCAGAACACCATGTAGTGAAGATTTCCCTAAACTTGCCAACGACGAAATGTGGCTGACCGCCCGCCACTTGGTTGACGATGGTCTAATAATGCTTAAAAGAAGCTCAGCTAGACGACGACGAAAACGGAAAGGGACAAGGAAGGTCGACCCTAACTAAATGGAATGGTCTAGGAAGGAATAGAAGAAAAAGATCCTAAAATGAGACACGTTTAAAACATGTTTTTAATAGCGTAACACGAAAATTAAAATTAATTATAGCATTTTAAATTGGTTCAAAACACAGAGCTTCAAAATATAGGCATGAACAAACTTAAATTTCTTTCTGTATTTGAGTTGTTCACTATGAACTTGTAAATTTTAAAATAATTATGAAATCACAATCAGTCTTAGTAAAAAAATATTTTTGTAAATATGTCACGCTTTATTACAAAAATACTTTTTTACTTGAAGAGACATGGTTTGAAACGAAGTAAAAAAAACAACGTCTCTTGTAAAGAAATACGCTTTGCTTCCTACGCAATATTAAATAATAAATACGTTATAATAATATTTAACCGCATTATAAATTTGTCTTAAATATACGCGAGGGGGGAAAATACTTCCGATGCGACCCAACTAAGGGGTTCGGTTCATTTCTGTACCTGCAATTTTGTAGTCTTTTTCAGAAAATTTTCATAATGATAAAAATAAATTTATTGGAAAAATTTGCTTTCTGTCTGTAAAAAACTTATATTTCAATACTTTTAGGATTATTGGAATTTCCATGAAGTAATATTCTGCGCAGTTTCCATTTTCTAGGAGAAAAAGGAAAGTTTCCTCAAATATAAGAATTCTACTGTTTCTTACTTACATAAATACTTGCACAGTGCTTTCATCTCAGTAATTTTACCTAGAGTACTTTGGAAATGGGAAAACAGCAGCTGTAAACTTTTGTGTCGTATTTTCTCTTATTTTTATTTTCTCTCATCTTGTTTTCCATTCTAACGGACGTACACTATTGATCCATTAAAAATGAGACTATGTTTATTTTTGATTGGAGCGTGTAGAAGTGTGGAATAGAGAAAACATGAAAATAATTAGTTCAATACAATGCATTCAAATGTTCGCGAAATACACAAAAATTTAATGATTGGCAGTAAGCAATAAGATCCTACACATAAATTTAAAATTTTACAATAATGTATGTTGATGATACAGCGTGCATACTTTCATCGTCCATTGTCTCCTGATCCTAGAATAGTCGGGGACTCCTGTCTTGTGCCGCTTTGGTACGTACTATTCGTTACCACGTCTGTCTTCATACTTAACTAGACTATTCGAGACATAAAACGAAAATTAATTTCATAACCGCACCCAAACTAATTCACTCAATTTATGTTCTCATTGACTCCCATTTTTCGTTCCTTTATTCTAATCCTACGCCCCACGTCCCACTCCAACCTTTTCACCCTGCCTCAACATATTTTGAAACCATAAATTATCTCATATTGTCACGCTTTGTAAATATTATTAACAGTCATTTTATATTTTATTTTTTTATTTTCTGTGTGTTAATTTTAGATTTGCCGTACACATTTCCTAAAAAAAAAAATACAATCGACAATCTTCATATCGGTGTTGTGTCCAAACACAAAATTATTCATTAGATATGCCTTAAGTTAACGAGCAGCAATCATTTGTACAATTTACAAACATTTAAACTTGTTCTGTTTAAAATATACTTTGATGTTTAAGCTTTAGTCTGATGAAATTCTATACATGGCTTTCACAACAAACAAAAAATCTTTCACATGATTATAAAAATTATTAATTGTGATATTATCTTATACATATATGAACACACTAGCTTTAAGACGTAAAAAATGACGTAGCCAGTGTTACGAGACGTCACATGGAAAATATTAAACTTAAGTTAGGTCCATCACGACATATTTATTTTTATTTATCTTGATCCTGATACATGTCAGTAGAAAGAGAAGCCACTTATCTCACTAGGCGCTGAGAAACTATGGCGAGACGACAGCTTAAAATATAAGGAGAAACAATTGTATAAATATAAATCAAAATACTAAATAAAAATAAAACAATCAATTTAGAGGATATAAATTTAAAATATGGACAGTAAAAACAGCAGATAAAGTTGAATCCCAAAGTAATAGCAAAATTAAAAAGAATCAAATTAAAAGTCGAATTGATACCACCAGAATCAAATATGCAAATTTGAGAACACAAGATATGAAAAATATGTGTATTATTACCGAAATTTTTCGTACAGTCCTCTGTTTGATTCGGCATTATTGGTAAAATACAAGATTTTTCAACACCCAGTTTAGACCATATCCCGTCTTGTATCCCCACTCCTCAAAATCAAAGAAGGCAAAATCGAAAGAAGATACAAGAGAGACCACAACGGACAAGATGGCGGAGGATCAACGGCCAGACTAGCAACAGAAAGAACCCCTAAAATGGAATAGAAGCTGATAATCGACATTCACCTTTACAGAATTAGAAACGCACCTTTCATTGATCGAATAAAATAAGCATAAGACAGATTATTTACAAAATCTATAACATAACGAAGATATTTCTTTTATTTAAGAAAGTCGTCATGTTGTCTTCAACACTCGTCTCGTATATTTTCTTTACCATCCCTTCCTCGCTTATGCGCTTCAAATTAAAAGCTATGACATGACCAGATCACCATAAAAGTCGTCGTAATATAAATAGAATTTGATTATCTTACATCTGCTGGTTATGGATTCTATGATCATTTGGATAAGTAGTACCAGAAAACAATAATCGTACGGAAAAAGCAGTTAATTCTTAAGTCCGGACACATTGGGCTGAACATTTGCGCGAAGTTCCACAGAAAATTATGGAATTAGTGTATTTCATGTATTTTATAAATTCTCTAAAAAAATATTAAGCACAGAAAAAATAATATGTAAAATGTAATAATGAAAAAATGTGTACATGTATAATATACATAATTATATTATTTATAATTATATAATTATTATGGGGAAATAATGGTAAGAAAGATATTATAATGCAAGTGTTGATGGCACCAGAAAGAGAGGGCGACCGCGGAAGACGTGGCATGACCAGATCAACCAGATACTGGAAGATGGTCCCGTTAGAAGCCTCAACAACCGGCGAGCTTGCATGCGAAGATGTTTGAATGTGGATGAGGCGAGAGTTGTATGTCAGGACAGAAGAGTGTGGCGCTCTATCCTCTCTGCCTGCCCCCACGAGGAAACGGCGTGATGGTAGGTAAGTAAGTAAGTAATTATATAAGAATTCTCTTCTTTAAAGATTTTTTATATTATTTTTAATAGTATAACATTTTATGTATATAACATATTATGTTGGAGTTTTTTTATAATAATTCCTTAATGACAATTTTTTAGTAAGTATGCAATCGAATAATGTTACTCAATAGTGAGTATTGTTTCAATTAATATATTATATATTTTATATACAGAGTATGTAAGCCAAGGCTGCGAAAACAGTGCCATCTGGCATCTTGTTAGCGATAGTGACGGACATTGTGAAGAAAAACATAAAAAGCAATGTGACAGATTAAGGCGAACCAATAAACTCAGAGAACGGTTGATGACTTGTAACAAGCAGTTGGCGTCAAAGTTTTTTCAGCAGATAAATTTAACCTTAAATTATACCTGATAACTAAAGTTATTTTTTGCCACTTTAAATTATAATGAAGGTTCTACCATATAACGATGTCTACGTGCCCCCTTCCCCTGAAATCCCCAGCGATCAGCGATGAAATTCCTCGAACCAAGCCAACAGCAAACTTGTGTGGCGTGTGATAAAGAAGATTAAAAAAAAACTTTTTTCAAAGACTTGAATTTTTCAAATTATATAATTTACATTTTTTTATTGTACATTTAGGATCCAAATCAAAAGGAATGTTGTCCCGAACAATCGATCCAAATTACTGTTATTTCCTTGATAATATTTCAATATTTTAAAAATAGGTCTAATATTAAATCAATGGCCCTATTAACCAGGAAATACTAAATTCAAAACGTTAAATTATTGGTTGTAATTTCAAAATATCATTTAGTTATAAAATTGTTTGATTTATTTAGGAATGACAATAGGTATACATATTTTGATATGTATACATTTAAGTATGGACGGTATTATATGGGATCGAATTTTTAGTTAGAAGCAGTGTTGTCCCCCAGAAAAATTGTGAACTAGTTGGCAAAATCGTTTTGGTACCTATTCATAAAACAGCCTTTCAACCTGCATACACGAAATGAATGTATTTAACTAAAAATCACGCCGATTCACCGCAGTGGTAAGCAGAGAAGATAAAACGGCAGACTCTTCTGTCCTGCCACACCACTTTTGCCTTATCCACTTTCATACATCTTATTGTTATTATTCCCGACCATGTTTTTTATAGGGCTTTTTAAGGCTTTGTAAGGACGATGATGTATAAGTTTTGTAAGGGCATTGAAAAGTATTAAAAAAAATGTAAACAGTAAAACTTTTATGCAAAGCGATGGTTGGGGTAATTTAAACTATTTGTTCGATTTACTGTTGAATATTTGGACATTTGGATAAAAATCTTCTCGACGACATAGCTCTTGATATTAGGAAGACAGTTAATATTGTCACCTGTAGATGAGAACATCTGTTGTTCTCGAAACTAGTCGTGTATAACTAAAACTCCTAAAGTGGTCTTATACAATTATTTTATTTATATATAGATTGTATGATATTTCAAAAAATTGTACTTAATCATTCGTTACCAATTCAATTACATTGCCAACATGAAAATATATTTTTTTGATACATTTTAGTCGACTGCTTTAAATGCCGGTCTGCGTATCTACATAAAATATAAAATTATTCCTATAACCATTTTCCCATATTTTGATTCGACAGAACGTATCTTTTGTCATTTTCCACGTCGAAATCCTCGTATTATTTTCCAATTTCATGCTAAATCATTTCTGCGAACGTGTTCAACATACCGAAAAGATCGTTTAATGGTATTTTTGTATATTTCAATAAATTATTTGTGTCTGCGTATCCCAAATATGCGGCTTGCCCAATAAAGGACAAAACAGAAAAAGTTTATTTTTATTTTGAAAATTAATTCATACACGAATCCAACAAACACAAAAGGATGTTTATAAAAATTAGTAATTTCAGCTATGATATACAGACCAGTTTTGGTGGGTATATGAATATACGACCTACCCCATTATTTAGAGTTTTTTTCTATGTTTTGTTTCAGTTTTATTTTATTTTATTTTTTAGGTCAAAAAAGGCCATGAATCACACAGATGTATTTTGACATCACCATCAATATAACCAGAATCCTTGATAGAAGAAGCAAATGCAATGCCAACTGAACTATGGGGGCCTCTGGAACATTTTATCTTCTGCTTTGCAATGATCTTGCAAAACAGTTGTGGTTACTGATAACCTGATAATCTGCAACATTCTTGATGGCTTCCAGAAGAGAGAAATTGGTTGCAGACTCAAGCAGATCCATCCACGTATATGATCTTCAACGAAATGGTGAAAGTAAAGAATAAGAATATTCCATAAACACGACATGAATATGCGGTGGTCCAGACCCGTCGCGTTTCTAGCCGTACAAACCGGCATGGATGCGGCTAGCCAGGTCCCGGTCGCCATGAAGTATAACGTCACTCTTTTGCCGACCGCCATAGCCATAAAGCATAATTTTCTGTACTCATTTCCACCTCTGTAAATTGTTAAGAATCAAGCACCACAGTTAACCGTGAGTATAACATACGCTCTGTATCCACACACGCACCACTCACACACAATACACGTCATGTGCCAATATAATAAAATGTCTTTGGACGGGTAGAAATTTTCTTCTCTCAGAACACCTACACAATACGCACAGCTTATTACCATTAAAAATAGATACCGGAAGGTAGGTGGCTGGTGAACTGCCTCAGATTAGACTGGTCAAAAACTGAACGGTTTTTTTTATTTTTTATTTTTTTATTTACTTAATTTATGGTACAAATACAGTTCTTATATATAACAAATCAGATTAAACATTTTTTTAAATACTTGGTAGTCTTGTAGACATCAGTGAAGAGAAGCTCTTGAGTCTGATGAGGGAGCCATAGTTCTTATTCCTTGTTATAATATATAGGTACGTAGTGTATACAAGTTATTTATTAATACAGTAAAAAGGTAAATTGATAATGAAAGTATAGGAGTTATTTTAAAAAAGCTATAGGTTTGAATGATTCATGAATTTACGTTTGATTTTAGGAAAATTTAAATTTTTATGATTTACTCGATAGGTATGTAATTTTGTTTTATTATTTTGCAGATGCTCATACATCTGGGATGGTTTATTGTGCGAAAAATATATATTTAAAAACCTTACATCATTTTTATACGACAATGTCACGAAGATAAACTGAAAAGTCATTTATATCGCCGTGAAAGCATACTGATCGATCGGTGATATTGCCACGAAAATAAACTGAAATGTCGCCGAAGTAAAATTGTCTTACTTCTGATTTCGATCGTCGTCCGCCCACTGCAAACGAAGCATGAAACGGTGTTAAGTCAATAAATGGAATCCGTTTCAAACAATCCCAGAAATTTGGGTCTTTTTGGCGAGAATTGCGATTTTACGGTGGCGGCGGCAGGACAGATGAAGATAACGAAGGGAAAATGAAAGGACCAGGTCAACAGAGACCGAATTTGTAAATGGATATTTAAAGGAAAGTGTTACTCGAGATTGACAAACGTAACTGTAACTAGTGATAGACAAAACTCTGTGGACACTTAATAAACACATTAATTTAATGTCTCGTTACAATAAAAATCATTGAACATGAAAATATATTCGTGTTTTAGCAAAACGAGACTAGAAAGAGAAAGAATGACACATAATCGAGTTAATTGGAAATTACAAGAATGGTCTAGAATAAACGTTGCGAATGCATTTATGATCTTAGACTGGCTGTATCCCGTCAAAATTACGGAACATTGGTTCATGTCTTTGCTAGGCTCTAGTTTATATTTATAGCGTCTTTTTGGCAGTCTACAGAGAAGTGGCTGTAGCAACATGCGTTAATCAGCCGGTTTGACTGTATAAATGGTGGCCCGGAGTTCAAAGCCCATCTCCAGACAGTTTTTAAGCCTCATATTCTAACGAATTTACGGATGTTACACGATGTTATGGGTACAGACAGACGGACGGACGGACAGACAGAACGAAATTATAACGTTTGATAACGAATGCGAATAATCAGAGGTAACGTGTTGTCGTTATTTTGAGATTTGCGAGCTTGGACACTTACCGAAGAATAATTTGACAACAAGATGCATTTGAGATCTGCATCTACAAAATAATACTCAAAATAAGCTTTAACGAACAGATTTGCGAATATCATGGTTCCAAAAACTGAAATGACATATAAAGAAAAACTATAACAGATTACTTAATATATGAGAAAATATATTTAGTACCACAAAGAAAGCGTATGCAATCTTTAAGATAATATAATGACGCTGGATAAGTATTCAGCGAAACGTGCTTCTCGGTGAAATATACAATTCGTATAAAATATCCGTTTCATTTCAAACATAAATATATGAAGAACCACTAGATGGCGTATTTAATCCCTGAGATAATATAAAAAGAACGACTATGATAGTTTTTTTTTTATCTGTTACATATGTATTGATAAAATAGGATAGTCTTAATTAATGTAAATAAATATTAATGGTAAAATGAAGATATTTTTATTTTAATTTCTTTTATTGTAGAGTACTTTTTACTGTAAATAATAGATATTTATAATTTATTCGAAGAGATACATACAAAACATCATAAATTATTTATTATTTATATATTTTTTTAATACTGAAATGAATGACTAATAAATAATGTTATATTTATTCAACCTAACTAATAATGAATCGTCAGCTACATTTATTTGTATTACTTTTCAAATTGTAATTTAAAATTCAGTAAAGATTTATGTTAACATTCGAACTCTGTCTGTTTCTAAGTTTGCTTACTCGCGATATATATCTCGGCTGTTAGAAGTGTCAAGTTGTCCGCCCACTTGGAGGCTTAAGCAGATTTAACCAACCCTTGGCCCCGGGTGGAATATTCCGGTCCCAAAACTACGAAAACACTTGTATATAATCCGATAATCAATGTGGATGGTTTCATAAAAAGAACTAGTTTCCAGATAATACTACACTTAATGACATTTCTCGTGTGTGTGAATTTCTGTTTAAATTTGAATGCAACATATATTTTAAGCTACTAACACGAAAGTCTGACGTCCAAAGCTTTCGAATTAATACAAAGTGTTTTATAAACTAAAAAAAATAATTTATTATTTGTTTTAATCTACTTATATTTGATTAATTACACCTACATGTCTCGGAAAACGTCCATTTTCCATCGTTCATCCACGTTCCATCGTCAGGGTATAAAACACAGGTAATGTGTTGTCGTTGTTATTTTAAGAAATATGAGCTGACGATGGAAAGGTTGTTCCGAAACATATTGGCGTAATTAATCAAATATTAGTAGATTAAAACAAATAGTAAATTAATTTTTTAAAATGTCAATCAACAAAGTTGCTCGACCAATTGAATTTTTTTTTTATAAACTACTTTAATTAATAAAAGAAACACCTTTACCCATCGAAAATGACGTTGAAATTCAGCGTTTGTAATTGACATGTCCTAATGGCATATAGATCAAACATTTTTTTTTAGAAAATAGTTTGGAAATTTTTATTTTTAATTACTCTTTGATGTGCAAGTATTCTTGAAATATGAAACTTTAGAGAGACTATTATTAGAAAGAGAATTTAATATATTAATATTCGGTCGTGAGTAACGGCTATGAAAGCAGCGCCATCTGGCGTAGCGTCTTGGAAACATTAGTGACGGACATGGTTGCACAGAGAATTATGAATAAAAAATATATTTGTTCATAAGCAAACATTCACGAAAGTTGTAGTACTGAAAAAAAGAAATAATGATTTATAAGATGATCGTTGAGATGGTTTTGTCACGTGCGACGGATGAGTGAGGAAACGATAGTGAAGAAAATATAATATTTATGTTTAATAAAAAAAATCTTCTTCTTCTTTTTTTAGAACTGTCTATGTGTGGTACAGAAAACTATGCCTCCATCCCTTAGGTGGTAGTCCTGAAGGGTGTTTCGAGGGGATTTCATTAGCTGCTGTATGCACGAGTCTGTAACTATCCATCCTGGCTACTTGATTCTTCCAGAATCTTCTTCTGGATCTACTCCAACGTGCTTTTTCCCCCAATTTGGAAGTTTTCCTTATATCAACATTTCCAGACGACCACGTTTTTCCAGTTATGCATCTCATCGCTTTTTTTTTCATATGTTCTAAATAAAAAAGGATTTTGTTTATTCTGATATCACCCAGTCAGTATAAGTTTAAAGTTTTTGGTATTCATTGCATAATATCATGTCATTATTTGAGAATGGAAAAATGGTGTAAAAGCCGATATAATACAATTTTTTTGACAGTCCTGTATTTTAAAAAGAAAAATTAACTAACATATTCTTTTAAGCCATGTATTTACTAGGGGACAAATTGTCCCTCAACATCACTACGTAACGTTGCAACGTTGCGCACTGTTCCGCGACGTCGCGCACAACATAGCGCGGCATTTCTACGTGCCGCGGCAACGTTACCATGCGCACGGTTCCCGAGCGAGCTCACCGCGACATCACGCCACGCGTCAGTACCACGTGGTATGTTTACAAGTGAATGCGCATGCGCTGTAACTGTATACCGCTCAATATGACATTGTTGTGGGGAAACGAGATTGTTATCCAACTGATCGAGCTCCAATTCAGCTGTAATTGCAAGTCTGATGCAAGAGCTAACAGTGTTCCGTAAATATTGTGTCTTTATTGGCTATGGAAAGCCCGATTATTTGTAATAAATTTTCAAAATCAGTTGTTGTCATTCGAGTGAAATTGACAAAAGATCCGTCAGACATTCGAAGATTACATAGAATATCCATCCTTTCTCTTTGCAGTAAATAATTTCGCATCCACCACCTTTTTCTCCGCTTACATTTCGATAAACTCGTTGGAATAAATAGATGTGCAGCACTAATCATCATAACCTCATCGGGCGATATTTCCGCGACAAGTGATATGTCAGTCCCGGTATGTACATGGCAAATGACCGCGTCATTGTCCCCGAATCATGAGCGCAGATGTTGATGCGAGATGCCGCATGGAATGCTGCGCTATTTGTCCCCTAGTGAATAGATGGTTTTAGGTATGATTAATTATGTAACTTCTTTTACAGGTATTTTTTTATACTACTAATTATTTTACTCTAAGAGATTTCCATCTTAGCTCTCCTGCAATATTCACCAGCAATCCTGTTCCGAATAAAAAAAAATATATCATTTAATCAAGATACATTATGATATTTGTCTCATAGATACGAAGCTATTTATAATTGAGAGAAGGTAGGAAAGTCTTTTTTGATGTTTATAGGGCTTACGACTTTTACATCGCGTTCCAAGTGTGACTTTATTAACGCCATCTGTGGTTGAAAGTTTGTCGTAACAAATGAAACAGTATGAGACGAAACTAAATGTAGTCAAAAAATAGATAACTCATTAAAAATGGCGACATCTTTATTAAATGATCATCCCTCTGAGGATAAAATTCAGTAATTAAAAAAATTGGTTCGTCCTCAAAATATTCTGAACAAATATCATACCTGACAACCTGACCGTGAAATAAGGGTTTATTTTATACTCGAGAAATATTATATAAAAAGTATTTGAATAATTTAGTTAGAGAAACTGAAAGCTTGAGTAAGATAGAGCATTTCAAGTTTTATCTGAATAAAATTGACCATTTCTCATATTTATTGGATTTTCAACAGACATTTTGACAGAAATAAATAGGTCTACATTTGGAGATTTTCACGAACAGTTTAGACATGATGGACTCATTCTATTTTCTTTTTTGAATTTTTTTAATGCTTATGGTGATTTGCATTAATTTTGTTAAAGTTTTGTCGATGTTTCTGAGAATTTTAAAAAAATACCGTAACGTTGAAATTTATTATTTATTTGAAGATCGTCATTTTGAGATATTCAATATTGTATCAATATAAACAGTACCAACAATATAACTAGAGTAGGTATATCTACTGTATTTATTTTGTTCGCATATGTTGATAGAATTAATTATAGCACTAATTTTTTACATTTATTATTCACTAGCCAAAATTAAAGTGCCACAGTGAGCTTATATGAGAAATAATAATTTTTGTTTATATTGTATTATAATTACATTACAATATTGTCACGAGATAATAGAATCAGGCAAAGTTACGCACTATCAAAATCTTTCAAACGTCCACGCGAATCTGGAATCAACTGGACTATTCTAGTAAATTCTGAAAATATCGAGAAAGCGAAATTACCTATAAAAATAGATCGACCGACCACTTCGTATTCAGTGTGTGTCAGAGTTGACTGCGAGCTATCATCATAGAAAGTGAAATAGTGCGGCGTATTCCAGCTATAATAAATCAAGAAAGTACTTATCAACAGTAGTTTCCTCGTGTGAACCTGAGCGATTTAAATAACGTGCATCAGAAGTTATTCAGTAGTGATAAAAGTGCAGTGAAGATTCTAGAACGAACTTAGTGAATTGGTATGCGATATATTCTAGAAACAATTAGTGTGAATTAAAGAAAATCGCTCCAAATAAATTCGTGTCGAAAATTTTGGGAATTTATTAAAATAATTAATAAATCTTTCATTAATTTCCAGTGTGAGAGGCTAATGCCTCTCACACCCACGATCCCGTGACAATACATAAAGTTGGCAAATAAATTCGAAATACTGAAACAACTTAAAATACCTGTTTGAAAATGAATTTTGTTGTGGCACTAATACTGCACAGACGGGACGCAATATCAATGACCAAGTATCGCAAATGATCAAATGAAAAAGTGCCTTTTGGGTTTTATCGCTTCCATTATAATATTTTCGACCTCAACATCGAGCCCCATGGTCGGAGACTCCAGTTGATAATGACGAATGGAAAGCTATAGTGGAAGTGGATTCATCTTAAACCACGTCAGAATTAGCAAAAACCTTCAGCGTAGGTGATAAAATGATACTGATTAATTTGCTCATAAATTTGTTCATAAAGTGGGTATCGTTTAAACTTATTGCACTAGCAAACACGCGTCCAGGCTCATCTTAATTTGAGTGAATTCTGAATCCAATTACTTCACAAGTAACATTTGCATAAATCATATCTATTTTGTGTCCACGCTTATTAGTTTATTCCGATATTTAACGATAAATGAACAATGAAAGCAATGATCCACGTCTGGTAACCGTCAGTGTATAAAATATATACAGTCAAATTAATAAAAGCATCATGAATACTATAGTAAAGCAGGCATTGTATGTGTAGCTTCATCGGCATTCATCCAGAGGAAGACCAAAGAACTCCTGGGTGAAATTCTCCAAAATTCTACAGACAAACTGCCAAGATGAAAGCGATACCCAAAACCGAAAAAAATACAGCCAGAGAGCAAGAAGAGCCGACCCCAATAGCCTACATGGGCCATGAGTTGGGACTGTGCTAGAAAGAAGAAGAAGTTTTAATACTTTCGTTTATTTTATGCCTGCCCGTAATCAAGCCGCCCGCATCATCAAACCACCGACGACGATCATCGACTTACAACTTACAGCTTATAAGTCATGAGTATTACTCGTCAACCTGTCTCTCAACTCATTCATGACTGCCTCTTGACTTATACATTTAATCACTGCTCTGTATTAATTCAAATTAGTACGCTTTCAGCGAAGTTACATAAATGTGCCAAGAGATCACGTTTAGTTTATTTTATTGTATTTATTTATTAAGTTAGTTACTATTTCAACCTGTATATTAAACAGTATTTTACACTTAAGATTCTAAAATCTATAACTAATATACTATCCATAATAACCTACATATTAACATTTACATCTAATTTAATCTATGGTACAATCTATAAAATAATATATATATATATACATCTTATAATATGATCTAATCTATGGTATAATCTATAATATAAATAATACATCTAATGGTCTACAATTCTATACTAGTTTTACAATAAGTATAGCATTTTTTTTATTCATTCATCTTATTTATATTCTTCATGTTTTCTGGCATCTCATCATATATTTTTACACCTCTGTTCATTAGATAATTCTGTCATATTTATTATGTATATATATATTTCTTATATGGTAATCTTATTCTATTCCTATTTCTGGTATTATACACATATGTATGTACATCACTATTTAAAATAATTTTGTTCATAAAATATTTTGGCATTTTGTTAATGAAAATTTTACGTACAAATATGAGAAAGTTAAAAATAAGTTTTTTTTTTAATTTCCATCCCATTGAGTGCTCTTCTCATTTCATCAATTCTGGTGTATTTACTTTTTTTAATGTGCTTCTCATTGACCTGTTTTGCATCACTTGTAGTTTCTTGATGTTTCCTTCATTGGCCAAATACAGACTGTAGCACAGTTCTTACAGATGGACATGATTTTTCATTTATAATAACACACACCTTCATTCATCTCACAATAGAATCAATTTGTTACACATTTAACTTTAACATTACACGTTAAAAATATATTAATATTTTTAGTTGAGTGCCGTTTGAAACTCGTTAAATTACGCTTTTATTCAATTCTCATTACGAAGCTTTCGTTAAAAATTTATTTGGTGATAAAATTTGAATAGTTTTACAAATTTTCTCCGCCAGTTTACATAATACATTTCACAAATTGCAATCCAATTTGCATGGCAATCTATGACGCACTCATCGTGCCCGTCACAGGCATATCCAGTGTTTGGTTA
This sequence comes from Agrypnia vestita, assembly GCA_016648135.1. Lineage (NCBI taxonomy): Eukaryota > Metazoa > Arthropoda > Insecta > Trichoptera > Phryganeidae > Agrypnia > Agrypnia vestita. The sequence goes on along the minus strand of JADDOH010006546.1, from coordinate 84,044 downwards.
GTTATTAAAATAATAATTACTTCGGTTACTTAAATTATCGTCAAGTGCTGTCATTTGCACAAAACGTCATCACAAAACGTGAAGCTTTTACAACAACGAATTTCATTCAAAATTAATGTCACATTTTATTTGATAACCTGCAATGCTTTTAGCACCACTAAAATCTTTGGCAAGATAGAACGAGTGGTTATTAGTAATTACAGGCTCATCTATTAAAACGGCAAATAACATGTTATTTATTATTATTATTATTATATTTATTTATTTATACAGTAGTTACATGTTTTTTATAGTAAATTGATTCTATATTATAACATTTTTACAGATATGAGCCAAAGCTCGAGCTTATAGGAGGAGTATTTACATTACAAGCTAAATTAAAGTATAAAAGAAGAACCAAAGAATTAAATTATTAACGTCTAAAGTATAAAAGAAGAACTAAAGAATTAAAGTATAAAAGAGACATGTGGGCAATGTTACAATTCATTGTTGTCGAGAATCGAGGATTTGACTTCTTTCTTAAACTGTTCGTATTTTGGAATGTTCTTTTGTTGAAATTTGTTTTGCGTCAACAATGTATTGTACCATTTAATTCCCAAGTATGTATAATGATGTTGTGCCATGGTGGTTCTTAAAGATGGTATCTTTATTTGTCCCTTTGTTCTATGTCTAGTATTTAAATTATTTAATATTTTACTTTAAAATATTTAATAACGATATCATCGGAAGAGTGAATGCGGGAAATAAAGTGAATGGAGGTCTGAATTCACGCAAGGCCAGCAAAAATCTGTCAAAGAAAGCAAAATTAGCGTTTCATAAAGGAATTTTGGTTCCAACTCCGATGCCTGGAGTTGGCAAAAAAAAAACGAAAGACAAACGGTTACACTGGAATATCTATGATACAGTGAAGAATAAACAACCCTGTGTACGTCATTTATACATATAAAAATTGTTTATATTATCAAGGACCTATATTCTAAATAATCGCAATTTATCAAATGATATCAATTTTGTTCAACGCTTTTTTTAAATGTTTCTTTGAATTACTTGATAATGCCTCCTCAATAGGATGACCATATGTTGAGGTGGGCTATAGATAATACTATTATACGTAGTATATATGTATTATGAAAATAAATATCACTGACGAATTCAAAAAAATATTATAATTGTGTTCTATAACGCCACTCTGGGACAGGCATAGCCTAGTAGAGTGGCATAATCCACAAATTTGACAAAAAAAATGTGTAATTTATCTTATATTTTATTGTTAAACTAGTATTAAGTACCTTTATTTGTAAACAAGGTTTTTTTTTTGAAATAAATAAATGTGTTAGAGCAATTTCCTGATTTTCCTTATGCTGGTTCAGGTTCTGTACAGGGAAAAATTGAACTCGAAATTCTCTAGATATGAAAAATGCCACTTACCAGTTTTCTCCAGTTTTCTCTTACTTCCGCTCGTCGTTCTCCGACCGATGTTCTGCTTCTGTTCTGTTCTGTACTGCACTACTTTAAAGCTGACCGTAGTTTTAAGTACATTAATTAAAACATATATTTCAATTTGTATCCGTCGGTTCCGAGGTGCCAAAACAATCTATGGTTCGCAGCAGCTGTCATATACAGAGAACTCCTCTTCATAGACAATTTTTATAAAGCACCCGACCAGAGACTACCAAGGATTTTTTCCCGAACAATTTGTGTTTGTAAGAAAATTTAAATTTTTTCACACACATATTTTTTTTTATTACACATTACTTTTTTAATCGTCTTTAATCTAATTTTAAATCCAATGTTCAACTAGATTCTTAAAAATTGCTGCATTTTTACTTCCTTTCTTTTAACTCGTAGCGTCTACTTGCTTGCTTGACGAAAAAATTTGGATCGATTTTTAACCCTTTTCCCGTGATCCTATCGAGCTGAAACTTTGCAAGTAGACTCGTGGCAACGATCAAGAAGATCTATCAAATTTTCGTTAAAAAAAAAATAATTGTAGTATTATTTTGGATTTTTCGAATTTTTAATGGTTTTTTCATACAATTCAGTAAGTTGTGGAGATTCAGACGCATACGGTAGACACGAAATCCGAAAATGAGAATGAAGTATTGTAAAAACTAGGTTTCTATGGGTTAATTTTTTTTAGTTTGTTATATTTCCTTCAGCAGTATGATATCTAATTATTTTAAAGTGATTTTTTGATGATATTGAAAATATATTTCTATTTGTCATACGAGGAATAAAAAACACTAAGAATACATTTGTCTATCAAAAAAAAACTCACAATGGCGAGTTTACTGGGTGTTCTCAAATCTATTTGGAATATTTTATCAATAACGACAAAATACTGATAATGGATCGCGGAGCGACTCTCCTGAATCTGAATGCAAATGGGATATCGGATACGCCGTAAATCTCGAATCCATTACTCAGATGTGTTCAGAATTTAGTGTGACAGGATGTTTCTATTCAGCGCAGACGACATCGTTTACAGCAACGTCTCCGATAGAACGACAATGATAAGTAGGCACAAGCTTTTCACAAAAATAATTTATCTGTTTTTATATATTTTCAGTGGTTGTTACAGGTTGGAAGAAATAGATGTGCAAAAAAATTAACAAAATTTCTGACATAATAAGAGATGTTTGGGCAAAAAATCCTTATCAGTCTCTGGTAGGGTGTTTTATAAAAACTGTCTATGAACGTGGAGTTCTCTGTGTATGACAGCTGCTGCGAACTATACATTGTTTTGGCATCTCGGAACCGACGGTTGATTTTGTCGCGGCAGATACAATTTTTTTTTTTTTTATTTATTTGACGAGCGGAAATAACCTGCAGAAAACTGGTATGTGGCATCTTTCATATCTAGAAAATTTCGAGTTTAATTTTTCCCTGTATAGAATCCAAACCTGAGTAAAGAAAATCAGGAAATTGCTTCAACAGTCTTGGTGGCCACTATAATCTAATGCACATTATACTGGAGAATTGCGGTCCGCTGTGAAATCTAGCCGTACGCATCGAGCAACACGGACCAATCAGTATCACGATTCGGTCACTACCAATTCCACCAATAGGAGGCCCGATGCGAAACTACGTCCCGGTTGCCTGCAAGCACGATCACTCTTCCGCCGATCACCGTAGCCTGCGCAAACACTTTGTATTGTACTCCGCATACCTTTTGTAACTTTGTGTCAATAAATCACTGTTTGTAATGAGTTATACTCTCCTCCACCACCACCAACACCACCATATATCTCTCTAACCATCCTGCTACTGCTGTCATACCACACAATACATTGGAATGTCTTATACGTCACGTGCCAACACGAGAATATTTTTCTTGCGGTGGACTCATTCTTCTGCATCGAACACTCTCATCTCACACGCTAACCTGCTATAACACTATATTCTTATGCCGGGGGTTCTGGGTTCGATTCCCAGCGAAGTGTGATTTTCTCCTGTGTGTTTTTGAGATGCATTTCGCTACAGTAATTGGGCAATGTGTGTTTTTTGTTATACTTACAAAACAAGCAACCTATATGTTGGTATTTGAGGGTCGTTTCAGTAGCATACTCGTAGTATGTACCTATTAAATTTAATATTTACGTTCCTACGTAAGTTCAGTTTGATTTCTATTAATATTAATATTTACATAGATAATTATACAGTGCTCTTGTATTTTTATCAACTATGTATTATTAAAAAAATCTGTCAATTTTGTTCCAGATCCATCACTATGAAAGATTATACCGTGAAGTTGGCCACTCATCAAGTAGCCTAGTTTGATACCTTTTATCATATTAATCCATGGTGTGAATGATTTGTTTAAAATTTTTTTTTTTTTGTTTATATATTTCTAACTTTTTCATAACACTTATGAATTAAATTTGTGTTTGTAATTTAAATCTTATAAAATTATAGAATTATAGAATTATATAGAAATGCCCCAATGAACAGAATAATAATGTATTTTAATTGTTATTATAAAATTTTTGACTTCGACACTTTTTTGACTCACGAACAATCTTAAAAAATAGGCTCATATCAAATGTAAAGTGTCAACAAAATTTATGTGTATTTTCACACACACATTTTTTTCTGATTCTGAACCTTTCGATGTAAGGTTCACCAATCACACACATATCCCGACTTCTAGATTCAGCCAAGGACTGCAAGATAAATCACACACATAATATACTACCTACACACTTACTATCATTACACACAATTTTTATTTTTTTCTATCTCTCATTACAGTCACGTAACTTAATATAAATCAAATAAATATTATTAAAGTAGATATTTGGTAACATTATGCAAATAAATATGATAATTTTCTCTCTTTTATAAAAATAATGAAAAAATAAAAAGACATTATGGGGCAAAAATTATAAAAAGATACCCTGGAAGCGAATCTCGACAGATGATTTCCTAAATACTAAGAAATCGCGAACACTCCTGCCAACCGAATGCACGTGCACAGCTTATGGAAGGATGTGCGATTCGCAAATAAGGCTCCTCAGCCACGCTCAGCCACAAAATCGATAAAATAAAATCGAAGAAAAAAATTTAATATGTGACAGAATGAAGGAAAGAAAGAGAATGTTGACATACGATTACATAAAGCGTAAGAATTAACTCTTCTAATTTGTAACTTCCTGGAATTACAACACTGATAAATCAGCAACAAACATTCATTATAAACGTCGTCGTCGTCGTACTTTGTCAGTTGATCTAATATTAGTTTTAGGTTTAAACGAATAAAGTCAATTTCAGAAAACAAACGGTTTTATATTCAAGAATTTTCAGCATTAAAATGTTGCAATTATTACATCCCGCGATTTTACACGGGTTTACGGATAGATACGTAATAATCTGTTTTTTAAATATATGGGGCTTTTCGGCTCATGCTAAATATACTCGTACAAATCCTTAATTTAATATGGATAACTCGCATGCATACACACGAGCGCGCGTGAAAGGTTGTCCGTACAGCCATAAACCAATTAACATATTCAATGCGCATAATTAATGACATACTGTGTCGGCATTACGCTTCAATTTCTAATATAAACGAGGGCTTTTTGATATTCAATTTTATTTATATCGGCATATTGCTCGACCCACACACAACGGTCAACAATTTGTTATTGTTAAAGTGAATTTATGGAACATTAACATCCATTATATTTATTTGGCCCAACGTCACTTTTACAGTAAACATGAACATAATTTGAATAAATTTATGTAAAATTAAAACAATTTAAAATTATATATCTGTAAAATCTGTGTATAGTATGTCATGGGAAGGACTATAAATTTCTCTAGCATAATCTTTTCAAATATTTTTATTTACTAATATTTTATTTATAATTTGAGCTTATACATCATAAAAAGAAGCGTAACTTTCTAAGTACAAAGAAAAAACATGATAAACAATGAAATAATAAAACAATATATATATATAAAAAAAAATTATAAGAAAATACAATAAATAATATGTAGAAAATAGAAAGAAGTATAATAAAATACAATATATAAACAGTAGATACAAAAGGAGATAGTGATTAAAAGACAATTAACAAAATAACAAGAAATGAAAGAAACTGATTTAGAACATATAGGTATACCAACAACTTTCAAGTACTTGATAATGGATAATAGATAATGGCTAATTGATAATGGATAATGGATAATGGATAATGGATAATGGATAATGGATAATGGATAATGGATAATGGATAATGGATAATGGATAATGGATAATGGATAATGGATAATGGATAATGGATAATGGATAATGGATAATGGATAATGGATAATGGATAATGTATAATGGATAATGGATAATGGATAATGGATAATGGATAATGGATAATGGATAATGGATAATGGATAATGGATAATGGATAATGGATAATGGATAATGGATAATTGATAATGGATAATGGATAATGGATAATGGATAATGGATAATGGATAATGGATAATGGATAATGGATAATGGATAATGGATAATGGATAATGGATAATGGATAATGGATAATGGATAATGGATAATGGATAATGGATAATGTATAATGGGTAATGGATAATGGATAATGGATAATGGATAATGGATAACGGATAACGGATAATGGATAACGGATAATGGATAATGGATAATGGATAATGGATAATGGATAGTGGATAGTGGATAACGGATAATGGATAATGGATAGTGGATAGTGGATAGTGGATAGTGGATAGTGGATAGTGGATAATGGATAATGGATAATGGATAATGGATAATGAATAATGGATAATGGATAATGGATAATGGATAGTGGATAGTGGATAGTGGATAACGGATAATGGATAATGGATAGTGGATAGTGGATAGTGGATAGTGGATAGTGGATAGTGGATAGTGGATAGTGGATAGTGGATAATGGATAATGGATAATGGATAATGGATAATGGATAATGGATAGTGGATAGTGGATAACGGATAACGGATAATGGATAGTGGATAGTGGATAGTGGATAGTGGATAGTGGATAGTGGATAATGGATAATGGATAATGGATAGTGGATAATGGATAATGGATAATGGATAATGGATAATGGATAATGGATAATGGATAATGGATAATGGATAATGGATAATGGATAATGGATAATGGATACTGGATAATGGATAATGGATAATGGATAATGGATAATGGATAATGGATAATGAATAATGGATAATGGAAAATGGATAATGGATAATGGATAATGGATAATGGATAATGGATAATGGATAATGGATAATGGATAATGGATAATGGATAATGGATAATGGATAATGGATAATGGATAATGGTTAATGGATAATGGATAAATAGATAACGGATAATGGATAATATATAATGGATAATGGATAATGGACATTCTTACAATGGAATTAGTGAACTTTGCATTGTGTAAAGTTTCCATCATCGGGGCTGATGTGGACCGTAAAATGGGATACAAAAAGGTCTTAAAAACGCAGCATGGTACTCCAGAAGATACAAACCATGCAGCGTTCTTTAATTTACACTAATTGTCACTAAAATATTCCAGACAGGTTCGCATTAATTCGGCCAATTTGTTAATTCGCACCTTATTGGTCGCACTTATTTCCAAACGCTTGTTAAGTACTCCTCTTAATTATTGTCGCAGGCATTCGGCTCGCCAGGCATACACTGACACGCCATCGCATAGTTCGCTTTTATCTGTGAACTTCTGTGTCGCACTGTCAAACATCAAAAAATCTCGGCGGAAGCGCTCGAACGCTTTTTATACAACACGTTGATTTCGCGATGCCCCAACACTCCACTAGTTTGTCCGTATTTCTTGTAGTTTCCTCATATTTCTAGTGATTATGAGAATTGTTCAGTTGACTGTAGATTCATGTGCACCGTTTCGATATGTGCGCAGACTCTCGTGACAATATTTAGGTAGTCGGGTATTTTGTTTTCCGCAGGAACTTATTACACACGTATCATCTAACTGTGGACAACAATTATTCATTCTCCGTTTTGACTTTTTTTATAGTAAAAAATAACCATCTTCCAGAATCTGGTAAACCTGGTTGTGCCTAGTTTTCTAGTCCACTTTCTATTAAGGCGCTGGCAAATGTATATCTATCTCATCATTCTGTCCTCAATAATTCATCTAATATGACTGTTCTGGACGCAAACCATTGGGAATCTATGGATGTGAATTGCAGAACAGGGGGAAAATGACGGGATGGAGATGGTGAGGGGTGATACGAAATGATTGTGGACTGTAATTTTAGTGATGGGTGAAAATACGATAAAGGAATGCAGATGATAGTTGAACTCACTGCTAAGAGAGTGTTTCTTCCCCCACTGTTTCACTGCGTTGTTCGAATTCAATAATCACTTCACAATTCGGCGAAAGGTTACTTCGAAAAATTCGATATGTATGGGGACACTACAATATGACTCTCAACGCTCGACGATAGACTCTGTAGTCAAGGTAGGATGAAAAAAAAGAGGGTTATTATGTTATTGCCACATTCGTTGCACGAAAAACAAACGCTTAGAAACGCAAAATATTGAACAAAGACTAAGCCATCTATGCGAAGATCAGCTTTATATTTTTCCTTTTATATCTTATATTCGATTATTCTACTATAAACGGATTTGCCACACATACATATAATTATCCTACGTATTAAACATAAGTATCCTAATTTTAAAAGTCTACGCTCAGAAGACGAACGAAAGTAAATTGAATGCAGTGGAGATGAGATCCCTTAGACGTAAGTGTGGCAAATCCATGTATGATAGAGTAAAGAATGAAGATATTAGGAATGAATGTAAAGCTGATCGTAGTATAATACATAGAATAAAAATAGGGTCGCTGAGGTGGTTTGGGCATGTTGAGCGAATGAATGAGGAAAGAATGGTAAGAAAGATATATAATGCAAGTGTTGACGGCGCCAGAAAGAGAGGGCGACCACGGAAGACGTGACATGACCAGATTAACCAGATACTGGAAGATGGTCCTGTTAGAAGCCTGAACAACCGTCGAGCTTGCATGCGAAGATGTATGAATGTAGAGGAAGCGAAAGTTGTATGTCAGGACAGAAGAGTATGGCGCTCTATCCTCTCTACCTACCCCCACACGGCGTGATGGTAAGTTAGTTAGTTAGTTATATTCATAACTCTTCAGTACAGTTCATACATCGGTGATTGTACCAGAATTTTATTGTGTTCTGCTAGTATTTCCTCGTTTGATAAGTTTCCATTACAAACGATTGTATTCAAAGCACCGTTAACCTTATTCCTTGCAAGCATTCTCCTCTCGACGTCTTTCTCAGCCTTCCCTCTTCTGTTGAACGTGTTTTCCATATACATAAACTCACTAGTTATTCCCAACATTCATTATTTAACACTTGCATTACTTTTCTCCTGGTCGAATACCATCAATTTTAATCTATTTACATTCGTAATAACTGTCTATCAAAACATTTTTGGTAAACCCGTTTTTTGGTAAATTGCTTAGGTTTCATTTTCATGCATACTTCATTACCCACGTTTTTTAACTGGCTTTATGTCAAAATTAAAATTCATGGGGTCACGTTTTAATCGTTTTAGCTTTGTCATGTTGCCTTTCCGAGATTGCCAATCTGCGGTCAGCGATGACGGGGGAAACGATGTGGTTTGCGTGTATGGAACCTTTTATGGAAACCAGATTTAAATTTTCAAAACCAAAAATGGTCACACGGCTATTGTATCACTCGATTATCATATTATAACCACCCTGTAACTGACTTATTCCATTTTGTCACTGTTCATTAAGGCTGAAAGGCTTTTGCATATTTAAGAACGTTTCCGCGTCTTTTAAAAGAATGTCAAATTCGTTAGTTGGTTTACTTATTTATGCAAATGTAGATAATTTTGTAATATAAAAATAGGAAAAAAATGAAATTCTGATGATATTATATATATAATTATTTATTACCTTATTTATTTTATAGTTATTTCTTTATAAATACGTTACTGATTTTCGACACGTCCGTGTCATTTTACATGCGTTGCTTAAACTTTTTAATTACTTTTTTTTTGTAAAATTGTTTATATTTTAAAATTGACATGTATTACTTTAATTTATTTTTTGTAAAAGCTCTTAAGGGCGTTTATAAAAAAAAAACTTATATTGTATTCTTGTTAACAAAGGCATACATTTTACGTGTAGGATTAGTTTTTATCACTCCGACGCGACGTAGGAAAAAATAGTTTCCGAAACCGGTTCGTTAAATTGATAAACTTGTGTGGTTTTTATAAATAATGTTTATTTGAATTTTGATTTAAATGAGTACCTTTTATTATTTGCATCTTAAGGAAAAATAAAAATTACAACGGAAATCTTATTTTAACATGAATCTTATTTGCATCGTATATTAAAATAATTATTACACATAAACGTTTTCTATACTCTATACTGTTTTTTTAACTCATGATAGTTTTGATGATACTATAATAATTGTCAAGATAATATTTGATTATGTAGACAAAATTACTATTATATTTAAAATTTATTGAAAAGTTTTAATATTATAGTAATTTAATATTATAGTAATTTTAAATATTATGGTAATTTTGAAAATACAACAACACACGGCCAATTCGTTACAATTTATTAAAAAAACATGGAAGTATAACATTAAATCTTAATTAAAATTGTTTTAAAATTAAAAGGTTAATAATTTTTACGCACTGAGTGAAAAATGGACTGAAAAATGTTTCATTTAGAACCGCTTAATTGAGGACTAACAAATTTAAAATTAGAAGGAATTTCATTTATTTGGTTTATTAACAAAAACTGTGAAGGTGCACGCAAGTTATCAGAGGTGTGTTCTATCTAGGCTTAGGAAATATCGAGCTGTTAATATCGATTCTACAAAAATACGGTTGGTTTGTATTATTTACATATAGTAACAAGAGGTTGTATTAATTTAAAAGAAAAATACTCTTTTAGACGCATGTTTATATAGAAAATACAGAAGTATTCCGTTGTGCGTTATTTTCCGTTATTGAAAAATATTATCATTATTAGGAAGACCTATTTTTTGAGTGATGGGATTGTTATATAAAAAAATACCACCTGTGTTAAAATAATTAAAATAAATGGAACGCGTAAATGCAAATCCACTTCAAATATTTTATATTAGCACTGAAAACACGTCTGTTCTAGTGAAGAAATGTATTCAGATCATCGTGTTAGATATTTTCTTGTCAGTTATGTTTGGAGCAGATTTTGTGAAAAATTATGAGAATACATGCGGAGCATTATTTATCATGCCAAAATTCTTCGCTAGTTTGTTATAATTTAGAGTTCAAAATGCAAACGTTGTATTACTTGCGCGTCGCCTTACATACTAAATATACGATATATTAAATAAAACCCACTAACTATATCTTTAATTTCCCACTGCAAAGGCTTCCTAGACTAGCAAATGGATACGGGCAACTGGACGTCTATGCAAAAACTGTATATTATTCAAACGTATATTAAAAGGTGTATTGAAAGATTACTAGTATTTGTCGAATTGGACTTAAATAATTGATTTGTATTTGTATGTATATTTTTTATTATAATATAACTTTCAATGCTTGTGCTATATTTTTTCACTCTACATAAGTAGTTTTTTTGTTTTTAAATTTCTGTTTTTCTTATGCTTCTGCTTTTTATATACTTACTTGCATTTTACCTTATATTATATTTATCTATATTTTAAGTACTTTCTTTTCTCTTTATGTCATTATTATGTTTACATGTTATTATTTTTTTCTCTTTAAACTATCTATATATTCTGTTAATGTATACTTACCTATCTATTATAATAGCCCTATAGGGCATTAATTAATAAATAATAATAATAATAAAAATAGTTATATACACTTTTGTTGTTGAATGGAGTTCATGAAATGTCGAAACTAATGAGTTTTATTTTTTTTACTTTTAACATACTATTAGTTTTGAACTTAAATGCAGATTGCATTCAATTGATAAAATTCAATTTTCTATATATATATTTAGTAAATTGCGTAATCTACTTTGTCATTTCACGCTGGAAAATATGGTATTTTTGCCTTTTTTATCTAGGTTTTACATACACGTTTATGAAACCACCAGTTTAAGGTTCTCGAGGGTTAATACGCCGCACAGCCTTCCGCAACCATTCATCATACGAAGGAGGTGTGGTTATCCCTGTTACCATGGGGACGGGACAGATAAAAGGCTACATAATTGGAAACGAATTTTAATGGTGTCATGGCAGGGTGAGGGTAGGATAACGAGCCTTTCGTTTCGGACGTAAAGTTTTTTCTTCGGCATAAATTAAAACTCCAGGCAGAGACTGATGTTTAATTATGTTTCGAACGAATAGGGGACGATAGGCTTAGAAAAAGTAAATTTTTTAATGACTAAGAAAATTAAATATTTTAAAAATTATTTTTATATAAACATCGATTTATATATAAATTATTTTTTTGCGACGTAACTTAATTAGTTGGGATCATTATCGTGGTCGTGGTTGTATCTGCCAGCAGTGAATCTCCGGACTGGCGAGTCCTTTAATGTTTGTGCTTGTTATTTTATTTCATTTTTTCCCTGAAGGGAGAGAATTACTCTAATAACTGTCTCTATGGTGCAGTCCTGTATTCATTTGAATTAATCTGGTTCCTAAAGTGTATGTCTACATATTTTGTTATTATATGTATACTTATTTCTATTATATATTCTGTTATGTGTCACATGTACTTTATATAATTTATTTCTTGTATTTATATCCTAATTTTTATATGTGTATTCCAATTAAATACGTTTATCGTATCAGGTGTCGCATTTTGTTATAATTTTTGTCCGGTTTAATATTTTTTTGTACACTTTTGTTGGTCACTCTATGGACTTTGTGCATTCATATTTTATACTGCAACTGTAGCATTTCCTGTATATGGGTAACTTTTAATTCCCACTTAATGGATAATAAGTATGTTCTATTTGTTATTTTTCCTCGGAGATGGAGAAGAGGTTTTGTGTGGATGCCTACCCGTTCCATTTGAACACCCATGAGTATCAGCGGGATGGCAAGCATGGCTACCTTAGCATTAAAAAAATGCCTAACACGGGTTGCGAAATTGTAGAGCAGATTTGGGAGCTATTGCTCATAGAATGACCCTCCGTAGTGGGTTCCTCTTCTCTTATGATACAATATCATTATTGTTATATTAAGGGACAACTTGTCACGAAATATATTGATTACTTAGTATGTGTTTTATTTTTTTTAAATGTAAATTATGTGACCACAACGTTATTTTGCTACTTTTGAAGAAATACTTCAATTAATTTAGTTCTAAGGTAGTTTATCTCATATCAGGCCATAAATCTTCTATAAGACTTAATTTTCAAAGACCTTCAACCTGTTTTCTTAGGCAAATGAGATATCTAATTTCAGTATCAGAAATGTGCGTAGTTTAATCATTAAATTCTGTGACAACAATCTTGATGATAGGAAGTGATTCCTTATTTTACTCTGCAATTTATTTCTTGTTTGATCAAACTGTTTTAATGGTGCAAATTATTCTAAGCTTGCTCTATAATATAACCTATTAAAAGTGACTGAATTTTATCTTTAATTTTCAGCTTTACATGAATTAGTCACAACAACAAAAATATTGCAAAATCAATATAAAATGCAAAACAAATTATTTGATATATTAACACACATTACGATAAGAATGAACTCATCGTTTTTCTTAATCCAAATGATGATCCATGACCTTTAATGGCTGAGTTACTTCTAAAATTTAACTATCGCTACAAATAAAATAATCGAGTATAAATAGTACCATCCTGTAGCGTTAGTTTCATTTGCGTCGCTTTGGCCGCGAGTTGAAGCATTGAAAACATACATTGATTCATAGAAAATGATGTATTTTGATAATACAATTTTTATTTAGGATCAACACATCCTCATATTTTTTTTCCACGTCCAGATGCTTCTTGTTCTATTTTTTTATGTCATCGATCCATGTGAGCAGGGTGACCACCCACGCATCGCCTTCTAATGTGAAGCTTTCATACCCTTTTCTTTAACACATCAATTCCGCTTCAGTGACCACTTCAATTGTGACTTGACTTGGTAATTCACCCTTTATTTCTTATTAATGCCTCTAGAGATATCTGTTACGTTAGAATTGTAACTAGCGAATAGGTTATTTTCACATACACAAGTAAAGGAACAATTTTTCTCAGATACGAGGAATAATCAGTAACTATGATGATTTTTATGTGATAATTATTTGTAATATATATTGTCACGTCTCGTGGCTATAGAGGAATTGATGAAATCATTGGAAATTAAGAAGCGATGTATTAATTAATGATTAATTAGCTATTCAATGTACAAAGTCACCTAAAATAAATTCAACTTAACGCTTGTCTTTAAATTACACTATTTAGAAATATATCACTCGTAGATAAATACTTAATTATCGCTGAGTGACACGTATTTAAAATTCACTAGAACATTTCATCCAATTCACGCAAGTAGTGTTTATTGTATTTACTATTACACCGATTATGTAATTCGCTCGATATCTGTTGCTTCGCAATTTAACGATTGAGTACACCTGGCCGTTGTCTAACGTGTAAATTACACTGTAACGTGTAAATATTTATATCCAAATGCTGGTATTTTCGTACTTTTTAGATTATTTTAGAATTTAGGAGAAGCTCCTCGTTGCTTCTCGGTTATTTCAGGTATTTCTAAAAGTTTTCAGACGTTTTCTGAAGGTTATAGATAATTGTAGACTGTTCTAGATCCTACGATAGCACTGTTTCAATTTACATATTACCAGGGATTTGGGCGGTGCGTAAATTCTTTTAAGCATCTCGTTACAATATCATACTCAAAATTATATTAAATATTTTTCATGAAATATAATATGTTAAATACTAGAACTAATAAAAATGAGTTTTTCAAATTATGATACTTATTAATGGAACAAAATGTAATTTTCATTTAAATGCGTCAGTACCGTTAAAATTCTTTTTATATTTTATTTTTATGTATATACTTTAATTATTTATGTTAGAATGTACTGTGGAAAACCACTTATATTTATTTCAAAATATAAGTAAAAATGTAATTGATTGAACGTCATTTGCAAAATCACTATCTTAGCTTTTGATTAATGACTTCTGACTCCGTGGTGTGAAAAATTCCGTTGCACGATGCGCGCGCATTTCGTTGCATAGATAAAATTTCACTTTCAAAATCACATTAATCAAGATAAGAATTTCAAATTTTTAAATTCAAATTTATAATTTTATTTGGAAACTAAATTTCTTTATGATGATTATACGCACATGGCACATTTCGTAGAAAACGAAAGTTATTCCATTTTATGACATTTTATTTTGGAATAGCGAAGTAAACACGATTCTCTACGTGCCATGAAAACCCTATTAATTTTAGTTCACTCTTCACTGTCACTTTTCGACAGGACAGCTTGATTTTATCAATCCCTGCTGTAAGTAGTAACATTAGTGATTCCTACACGTATTAGCACGTGTCAAATCTATTTAAATCCACTCAGAAAGCTTATCAAGTTATCTGTTAAAAATAAAAAAAGACCAAAAACAAAAACCAATAACATCAAAAATGTTTATTTTTGTTCTCGCTTTCTTTTTAATGATTTTTTTTTTGATGTCGACACTTTTCATTTAGACATGTTGAAAAATAAGTTTAATCTGTTATTTTTTCTAAATGACAAAAAAATGGTTTATTATTTTCATAAATAAAAATAAACAACAACATTGATGACGATGGGAGCAATATAAAAGAGACTACTAATAATTCTGTTATATTTGTCACTTCACTTAGCATTTCTACTTCTACGCTGTTCTTCCGTCATATTTTGAAATAATTGCATTTACTCTGGAATAGTAATTTACTCATAAAAATATTAATACAGTATCATTAATATAATAAAGGGAAATAGTCAAAATTTTCGATAAAAAGTTTGACATGTAGCACGCAATGATAGCTGGCAGTAGACAGTATCAAAAAATAAGGATGTGGTAAGATTCACAGTTTATTTTTCAATACACATATAGATTATTTATAGTGAAAATATTCGACTCTAATGATTAAAAAAATCTGTATTTACTTTATTTATGATTTCTTCTTTTAGTGTTAGTTAATGCTTGGACGTTAGCGATCATGTTGTTATAAAATGTGTCTTACAGAAATCCTCTAGATTACATTAACTGTTAATTTGTCTGATCTCCTGCATTACCCTAATTCTCAGAAAGGTGATGATAACCTGATATTATTCCTTCCTATCTCCGGGGATTGTGTCCCTATACTCATATCCTAAAAACTAAACCCTCATATTCAGGCGATAACAGGAAAAGGTTTCCAACTGAAAGTAACCTTCATTTAAGCTTCCATGACAACACTTAACGGAAGATTAAGCAAGAACAAGGGACGATCAGCTTCCAGGATAGACAATGTCCTGGTTTTAACAGAATATTCTGTAAAGTTATGTTTTTAATTAACATTCTACTAGCAAATTATTATTTTACGATTTTTTAATTGTATTTATTCCTTCTGTATTCTATTCACATGATGTTGGAAAATGAATGTTTAAAGGATAGTTTAAGATTTGATCCCGTTGATTTTGTAAGTTTCAAAATATTGGAGTCAATACGATAAAATATGCGAGTGCAAAGCGTTTATGCAGTATTGAAATTTTATAAAAAAAATCTAATAAAAAATTGATAAAATAATTTTAGTAAAAAAATATATTTTCAAAAACAAATTTTTGTAAAGAAAATTTTTCAAAAAAAAATTTATTATAAAGAAGTTACGGACATTACACGAAGTCAATCTAAAGATGATTTTAGGCTTGCGGTGAGTGATTCAATGGTTGAATGCTCGGTTGCCTTGCTGGCGACGCGGTTTTAATTAACACTAAACTTTGATTCAAATCAGACCTCGAATGTATTCGTTCGTAGCTACGTTTTATCCGTTGCTCTAAACGACGTGATGAGCGATGCGCCAAATTTATCAATTACAGAGTTATTAGTGTGGTGAAAAAGTATCAGATCAATCATGGAACTGGAAAAAATCAAATCAAAAAGTGATCAAAAGGCGAATCTGTGTGACGTTAATTTTTTAATTTATCCGAAACTGTAAACCGAAATTCAAAAGATTATATTATTGCAATAAACAAAACATTGATACAACAATTAAAACAATTTATTAATGTGATTCAATACCTTTATATTCTAATCTCATTGCAATGTGCGTATAAACAGCTTCATCTCAAATGGTTTTAATATTGCGCGCGCAGACTATGCGTGTACGTGCTAATTGATAGTTGAATAAAATATTATTTTAATAATAACATCACGCATAAAATTTATGGCTAAAATAAAATATAATAAAAATGAGAACTCTTACAAAGAGGCGATTGTAACCCCAACTCCAACTTCTTATTAGGCATCAAATCTCCTAAAATACAACATTTATAGAATAAATGTATAAATTTTAGATGTGGTAAAATATCACATTTTGATATCCGAATACATTTCAGGCCAGCTTTGTCCTGGAAACAATTGTGTCGAATATTCTTCCAGTTCCCGTTTTTTTTTTTGTCGTAGGTAGACATAATTATCCTCTTGTTCGAGTTGAGTTTCAATAACATGAATATCTTTTAGGTCAACAAAGCTATGCATGCTTCTAGTGCTCATTTGTGGTTGAGAAACGCGGACCCACAACAAAAGAGGAGCCCAAAAGTTGGCAGCGAATAGAGAAATATATGGTGAATAGTGAAATACGAATAACAAAGGACAAAGAAAAATGGAGACATTTGGGAAAGCCTTTATCCAATAGTATGCTTTGATTTATGCATACATTGTTAGCCAGATGTATCCAAAATGGCAGACTTTCTTTACTACCCCCGTATACTAAGGATGTGTAGATCGTAGAAGATTAAAAAACTAACCGATAAAAACCAAGTTTTTATTATACTCCCTTTCTCATTGAAACAGGTTTCGCGCCTACTTTACGCGTCGGGCTCAAAAATTAAACAATACCTACATAAATCGTTAAAATTTCGAAAAAGCCAAAATTATAATATAATTATTAAAAAAAATTAAACGAAAATTTGTTAGATCATTTTTATCGTCGCCACGAGTCTACCTATAAGTTTCAGTTCGATTGGATCACGGGAAAAGGGTTAAAAAATCGATCCAAAGTTTTTTCGGCAGACAAGCAGACGCTGTGAGTTAAAATAAAAGGAGTAAAAATATTAAACGTAGGAAAAAAATGGTTAAAAAAATTCACTCGAAAAATTAAAAAATGAAAGTAACGAAATTTAAAGCAGAAAGAACAGCGCACTGTCCGTATCCCTTGTAATAACTCACAACACTATCGAAGGATCGAGAAAGGTTTATAGCAATCTAGAGCTATCTACAATATTCGGGATACGCCTGGAACCACCCAGAAGTGACGGAAACCTACAGCTAAATACTAGAAAGGAATATAATAATCTAGGAGGTTCGTAACCAACGTGATCATGTATATAAAGCAGCACCGCGCCGAGAAAGGTGGAATTTCCTTTCAAAGATCGTTCGCTCGAGTCGATGCCCAGCCTTAAATTTTCTAGCGATAGATACCAGCGAAATAATCGGGCAAGTACTTACCGATCGTGGCGAGATAAATAAATGCGATAAATTCTACGTGCCAGAATTGAATGTTCTATGAGCGATATATAAAGTGTTCTCAGCGATAATAAAGTGTTCATATACGTTCATACATTATCCTACTTAAATGATTTATTATTGTATTTTCTTACATGTACATAATTTTGTGTCTTTATGTATTACATGTAATTTTTTTTTTCTTGAATAAAGACTTTATCTTAAGGTTGGACTGTGAATGGTTTTGTTCATGCCTCGCATAGTGCGGGGTAGCGCGGTCTTGCATGTTAGTTGAAAAAAATTTCAACCTGGGGACGGTTGAGTAGGACCGATATGGAAGCTTTTGCTCTTAGAACGGTCCTGGGTAAGCGTTGGATACCATTCACTGTTTATATACGAGTGATGTATTGCGAAATATTTTAATTTAAAGAATAGCGTTAAGTTTAATTCGTGTTAAATGACTTTGCCCATTTAACGATTAATTAATCACTAATTAATAAATCGCTAATTTATTTCTAGAGTTTTCAAATAGTAAAATTCTCTTAAAAAAATACGAATGAAATATTGATACCGATTTAATATAATTTGGTAGTTATTTTTCTATAGAATAAAATCATTATTTTTATTTTAGCGGTACGACCCTTTGCTTAAACTTCCCCGAGTTACACATCCCTGTACCCCTAATAAGATCACGCGTGAGCTTAATCAGAACCTTTTAAGGGTGCGCCGTGAAAGATTTCGCATTAAGTTCATTACTAAGGTTACTGTGAAAGATTTAAATGGGAGGCTTAATTACAAAATACACTAATTAATTTCAACATTATTTAACGTTTATACCCTCCATGAGAATGATAAATATAATATTAGCGATAATATTTATAAATAAATGAATGAATCATATTTAACAATTAAATTGGAGACTACACAAAATATTCCTTCTAAAATGACTCTCCTAACCTAAAAATTAAATTATGGTTAAGTGTTAGTTCAAAAGATTTATATTTGTACTTTCTCACTATCACGCCGTTTCCCCGTGGGAGTAGGCAGAGAGGATAGAGCGCCACACTCTTCTGTCCTCACATACAACTCTCGCCACATTCACATTCATACATCTTCGCAGGCAAGCTCGCCGGTTGTTGAGGCTTCTAATGGGACGATTTTCCAGTATATGGTTAATTTGGTCGTGTCTTCCGCGATCGCCCTCTCTTTCTGGCGCCATCAAAACTTGCATTATACATCTTTCTTACCATTCTTTCCTCATTCATTCGCTCAACATGCCCAAACCATCTGAGCGACCCTTTTTCAATTCTTGTAATTATGCTTAGATCAACTTTACATTCATTCATAATTTAGGAATTTATATTTATAAATGTGGGTTATAGGTTTTCAAAACAATGTTTGCTATACTTCTAACACTACCCATTTTCGCACAATTTGAATATCATTTTTTTAATAAAGTAGATAGTTGATTAAAATATTTAATTCCTACAGAAGAATAGTGATTTTGCGCTACACATGTATTATATTTAGGGGTGTGGGAATTGAAGAATGATATTTAATTTCCAGAATTTGATGTATTAAATTTTTTGTATTATTTAAAAATTTGAATTGAAGATAGTTCTTTAAACATTTTTTCAGTAGTAGGTACGTGAAATTCTTGGAATATAAGGTTTGGTGGGTGGACCCTAGTTTTCTAAATGATTTTGATTGTTATTTTTGTGTTATAAATAATGGATTTATAGAAGTTTTGTTGGAGCCTCCCCACACAATAATTCCATAAAGTAAAATAGCCTATATAAATGAGAAACAAACAATTTTTATTGTGTCTACAGATAAGATGTGTCGGAGTCTAATGAATTTTCTCAGTATCTTAATTAGAGAAGTTATTTGGGATTTTCATTTCATATTCTATTCTATCAGTACACCAAGATATTTTACTTCACGGAATTTTCGTTGTTGTATAACACTGTATTATGGTTAGTTTCGTTTTCATTATTGTGAAGAATAATGTTTAAATCTGACGGAAGGTCACAACGATTAGTTAATTATTTTTAACAATCCTCAGATAAATGTCGTAAAATGGAGCAGGTCCTTTGTGTGGATTTATACTTTTTTTAAGATTGTTATACTTGATAACAATTCTTTCCAGACCATGATTAATCCAGAGACTTATATTTCCAGACATGACTTTGGCGGACATCGATTATTTAGGATTGGATTATTCCGAACAATAAAATATTTTTGATATTATTGGGCGTTGACATAAATTGTATCCGTATTTTCCAAAGGAACGCGAAAAAAATAATTCTAAAAAATAAGTTAATAATGTTTAATTTTTTTTTCTTTTTACTATTGTCTATTAGTGTTATTTAGAACTTATTGCGGATGTTCTACAGTTTTTCGACGCTTCGCGTTAAAAACCATCCGGTCTTGACTCGAAAATTTTTTTCATACAGTTTGGCACCCAAGCTGAATACATTTTTGATGTTTATAGCATTAACTAAGATGGATGTAATGAATAAGCACACCATAATGCGTAGTGTGCAAATCTTAAATGAATTGAGCGATCATGTCGAGGTATTTTATGATAATGAGTAGCTTGTGGGTGTAGTGGTCATGACGCTATTCTTGTGACACGTATTCCGTTTTCGCTTCTCTATTTTTTTTAAAAGAAAAAATATTATAGCATCAAACAGAAAATCTCCACCATACAAGTACTCACTTGACGCCATTACTTGCTTCGTAAACTGAGAAATCTGTTGTGCAATTATAAAAAGAAAAAAAAAAGATTAATCTTGATTATTCATTTAGCAAAAACTTACGTTTTTAATTTATTTTAAATAAATAAATGTTTGTAGATTTAGTTTTTTGGGTGGTTCTGCGTTATATATCCAATCAACATAAATAAGATAAACTGGAGAGTGGAAAAGTAGATTGTGTTTTTGTTCTTAAACTATGAAGCTTAATGATAGCGAGGAATAAATAACGTACATAATTTCCGGAGGTATCCATGCTAAAAGTCTGGATCGGTCCCAAGAGAATATAAGTAAAGAGCAAAAATCTTTTTCGAGCCTGTTAATCCCGGATGCTGCCCGAACCCGGGGTTTTCAAATTTCAAGCTCCCGGGAAATCACCGATTCCCGGGAACGCCATTGATACAGTTTTAATGATGTTTCGTATGTCTAAGTTTTAATTGAAATATTTTTAATTACTGGGTGTAATTTTAATTCGATGAGATTCTTTTTAAATACCAAATATTTTAATTATTTTTGCAACCAGATATTCATGTTATGAAATAATCAAAATGATATGGCAGTTACTTTGTTACGCAACATAATTATTTTAATTAACATCGAAATTAACTTTTTTGAGTTATTTTGTCACTTGTTTCGAAAGGAGTAGTCCCTCTCATCATCACGTGTATTAAATAACTAACCTTTGTCGTGTTTGTGGTTGTGTTGGACATTAGGGGGTAACAAGCCTAATAATGGGGACATGTTGTGACTGTGATGTTATTCGGAAGTGTTTTTTTTTAGAATTTTAACGGTTTTCAAGGTAAAAATGTTAAGTTTTCACGGCCGTTCAGATTTTTCTATTCGGTGTTTTCTGAGATATTTTTACGACCTTTCTGATCGACGTTTCGGACCCCATTGCAGGGTACATTATCTACCCTGATAAGAATAAGATCAATAAGAAGTTCTTCATCTTGAACACGTATAGTTACTATAGCAAAGCACGTCACAAAAATACCCAGATTGTGATAAAATCACTAAGATGTATTGCGACCTCATTTAGAAACGAACCCCAGTATGTTGTGAAAAATGATTGTGAACTGCAGTCAAGTGAGAGTTCTAAAAAGTTCCCTAAATGTATTCCCGGGAAAATATGGACTGGGAATTCCCGGGAAGGAGGCTCTACAGAATAACAAGTTCGCCCAGACACTGTCGTCTTGAGATATACAGTAGGTAGTTGCGAGTCCTACAAGTTAAGAAAGCCTATTAATTTAATCTTTTTGTAAGGCTGCGTCTCTATAAATAATGACAAAATAGGATTAATACATGAAATAATAGTATTAATTTGCTTTGCTTTACAGGAGACATAAGGAGAAAGATGCTTTACAGGAGACGGTAAAAAGTAATGAAATTCTTTTCAAGATGCTAATGAGAAACATTGTTTTATATTTTAAATGCGGTCGTCCAGGTCATTATTTTTTTTTAAATATTTATCAAGAAAATAAAGATAGTCAAAGTACCTAATTTTCTAAGCAACAATGTTCATATAACATTACAAGATGGCACAAATATTGATGACGTATAAAATTATTAGGTATTATTTTCGTATATTCGTCACTATTTAGGTTTAAAATAATAATGAGGTACACAAATAGTATGATTCTATGTGTGACAATGTCCGTCCCTAACGTTAACAAGACGCTACTTAGGATAGTGCCGTTTTCACAGCCTTAATTCACGACCGAAATATTAACTAAAATTACATCATTTTTGATGGGTTATAGCTAGCTATATTAAATATCAATTCTTCAAAATACTTCTAAGTTCAAAAATATACTATTTCTCGCTATAATGATTCGTTAATTTTCGTAATTTGTTTAATTTGTGGTTGTGAACTTGAATCCCCCATTTTTGCAGGTCTTTAAAGTTGTGTGCAGGATTTACGTGATATCATAATAAATTATTTAAGAATAAAAACGAAAATGCTCTATAACAATATAACTTATTCAACTGACTCGATTATTTGAAATTAAATTTGAGTAGCTTGTTGGTCTTGTGGTTAGGACACTCGCCTCGTGATCCAAAGGTCGCGGGTTCGAACCTCACTCCAGACTTAGCGAGTTAGTCCTATTTTCATAGCACAAGCGTCTAGCTTAGTTTGAAAATAGTAAGAATATTGATGTGACACATATTCCGTGTTCGCATCTCTATTTTAAAAAAATAAAATAAAAAATACGTAATGTATCATTTCCATTGTGACACAGCGCCACGCCGCGGTTCTGCAGGTGGCGGTAATAAAAATACAACTCACATGCGAAACAAGTTACGAAGGTTAAACATATATACAACTTCCATAAATTCCATACTTACTTTCCCATATAAAAGTATAGCTTCGTCCCTATGAGACATCTATAATATATCTTGATTATCGTTCATTAGCTCAGTAGGTGAAAAACAATTCGTTTATTAAATCATCAATTCTAAATCCGAAAATCGATGATATCTTTGGCAACCCATCTCATATTTTTGGACAACCTTCCAACACTATCTCTCCTTTCTATGAAATTTTTGGAAATTAAAAGCACCACAAACGATAAAATGAGCTTTTGTAATCTCAATCCCCCCGACAGATTTTTTTCTTTTTTGGGAAGTTGATGTACGTAAAACGAGGTGTTAATGGAAACCAAAAGCATCCCTCCGACGGATTTCAAAATTTTGGGAGACTGAGTGATGAAATTTCCGGAAACCGATAACACTCCTCCCCCATGGTCTCGAAAATTTAGTGGTGGCTGAAAATGTTCCTGGTGGGAAAGTGAACAGTCCACTTAATAAAAGAAGTTTAAGTAGATAAAAAAAAATATTTTAATGTATTCACTTGACTGGACAACAAACGACTTGTTTGCTCCTTATATACTGTGTATCCCCCGTGCCTTTATATTTACTGTTTTGAAATATTTTGGTGGTTTATGTATATTTTTAAATAATACAGAAATGAACTGACGGGACAATGAGGGCAAAATTTTGGATGGCAGCCGTGCGGTCCAATTTTTCTTTGCAGTACTGGGTTGCACCGCTGCCTTTAGCATTAAAAAATGCCAACCTGGCGGCGAATGAGTAGGAGCGATATAGGAGCTTTTGCTTAAAACGGTCCTGGGTAAGCGGTGGGTCTGTTCTCATTGGACAACTAGATGAACGACAGTTCAGTTAGCTGTATTGAAATTCCCATCTATAATTAACAATATGATTCCCAGTTAGTCATGCCATGGTTAGTGATGTAAGATAATACTTATTTTTGTGTATTTATTAAAAAGTTTAAAAATGTTATAATGTATATGTATGCAGATCACGATCTGGTGAATTCAACGATCGAACTTCGGCATATATAGTAAAGTGCTTTGAAATAAATATATAAATACAGACGTTCCGTAAAAATAGTCTACAAGCGGTAGAAGAAGTCGAGACACCCGAGTAAAATTGATGATACAACGTACACGGTTTTAAGCAAGTAAGCAGTTAACACCCTAAAAAGACCATTATTCGTTTTTATTTTTACTGTTTACAGTTAATCTTCAGTTTACAATAAAGTTTTTTTTTTGTATTTTTCAGTCTACGTTCGCTCATACGTGAAATGATATGAAAATATTATTTTTATATCAGTATGATTATCTGCTTATAGAAGTACACCAAAATATATTTGAAAAAAAATTCTTTGATTATTTCTTTATTATATAACCAGATATTTTAAAAATGTAAAAAATATTTATTTTTTCATAAGTACATAATTATTACGCTCAGTACTCACAGCCGATGTAAACATTGCAAACTTTGTCATTACCCACAGAATCCGTGTGGCATGGCAGAAATGGAGGTGGCTCACTGGAGTTTTGTGAGATAATCGTGCACCCGTGAGGACTAAAGGTTTTGTATATAAAACTGCAATCAGACCTGCAATAATCTACAACTCAGAATGCTGGACTGTAAAGAAGGTGCATGAGCAAAAACTCCATACCAGTGAAATGATAAGGCTCAGATGATCTTGGGGAGTAACGAGACAGTGAGAAATGAGCAAATCAGGGGTAGTTTTACAGTGGTCCCTGTTACTGAAAAAGTGAAGGAATCGAGACTTAAGTGATTTGACCATGTAATGAAGCATGGAGATCATGAAGAGTATACTACACTAAAAAAAAAGACACAAAAAGAGGTAGAGGTCGACCCAGCGCCGCGTAGTGGAGTAGTGTAGGTATAGAAGGACTTGAAGAATGCCGAATTGGACAAAGCGAGAACAGAAAAGGAAATTGTAGAATAGAAAAGTAAGGAGAGCCGATCCCAAATGAAATGGGAAGAGGAAGAACATTTTTTTTTTCAAAAACAGCCATGGACGCATATTAGATATACGACGACATCTTTGGGGAAGGCTTGGGGAAGGGGAAGCCTCATTTCGGTCACCTGCGTGTCTTTCAATCCCGCTAAACGTACGACTGCGCGTCTCGCGGTCGTTACTTTTCTGGGCGGTTCCATTTCTTTTTTTTTAAATAGAGATGCGAACACGGAATACGTGTCACATCAATATTCTTACTATATTCAAACTAAGCTAAACGCTTGTGCTATGAAAACAGGACTAACTTGATAGTCTGGAATGAGGATCGAACAATCGACCTTTGGATCACGAGGTAAGTGTCCTAACCATAAGACCAACAAACTACTCTTTAATCTTTAATTAATAAGCTAATTTAAATATACATATCAATATAATGTTTTATTTATAATATTTTTAATATGCTGAAGCCCAAATACTTAAGATGGCTGTGTCCCATCTCACCTACGAAAACCCAAAACCATTTTAAACGTTGGCATGAGTTCAAACATCATTTGTTCTTTACCTCAAATCATCTGGGTATAGGTAACATATTCATTAAATTTAACACAAATTCATAAATGATAAGGTTTAAATACATATTATTAGATTTGCAATAATATTGGAAATAAACAACTCACTCTGGTATTTGTAAACTGAAATGTTATGACTGTCCTTCTTTTTATATATGGCATACACATACGTTATATATTTTTTAGAAGAACGAGTTGTCATTCTGATACTAGGATTAAGGAAGATAAGAGAAATCCAAATAAAAAAAAAAATCCATTATTTTTTGAAAATACCTATAATTTTGATAAAAGTATAGGAGTCAATATTATCCACATTGATTGTAAAGGTTTAAAATATTAAATAATTAAGAGGCCCTAGAAATTAAGAAAAACATTAATACTAATTTATGTACAATATATCGAACCTACAGATAGTACATCTCAAGCATCAGGTATAATTAATTACAAATCTAAATACAAAATGTTGTCAACCTATTTGGGTAGGGCGGGGGATCGGGAAGTGGGGAGGGTTTTTCTATAATTAACGGGATCAGATTAGAGTTGTGGAATGTGATGTTATTAATTATTATTTTCCCAGATCCCTTAGAACTTTACCAGTTGCCAAATTTTCCATTATGCAAATAATGGTTGTGTATCAAATATAAGATTGGTTTCAGTCAAGGGCTTTTTTAAAAATTATCATATTTAGGTTAATTGGGGTTTTTCTATGTATTTGTTGTCAAAGCCAGTATAAATAAAAACTTTCGAATACTTTTCAATTAATTCATGTCAATTAATTCATGTTTATAGTACCAAACGAAAAATAAAATATGATATATTAGCATTTAAATTGCAGAAGTTTCAATGATTTCATTGGTTATATAATATTAATTCATAAAATTTTAAACTTCCAATGATTGAATAACTTTGGAGCACATGAAAATCTAATTTTCTCCAGATATCTTTCAGAGTAAATATTTCTCGAGGATTCCGATTTTTCTTTTTCAATACAAATTCAATTATTGACATACGTTTTAATATTAAGCCGCAGGACCGATTAGATTTCGGAAGGGTCCATATTATCAGCGGTTGAAGTGGGCTGATGCGAGTTGAGAAGATATAAGGGAATGCTTAATTTAAAATTTTGAAAATTTCACGATGTTGTGCTCTTAGAACTACCAATTTATTGTGTACTAATGCATAATCTTATAAATTAAAATGAAAATAAAAATGCCCAAAATAAAACATTTTTTAAAACTTCTCTGCCAAACGGAATCTCCGGTGTCGTGATATATAAAATTGTAGTGTAATGTGTGAAAAGCAAGTAAGAAAATCAAACACATATGTAAGATGAAAATATTCACATTTGGTATAGATGCTATATAACAAGAATGTTACTTAAATATTAATAGTTTATGGTAATTAAGCGCTCGTTAATGGTTTAACAGTCGAAGAAGGAATGGCCGAGTAGGGAAGCGGCGTTTAGTATAAACTCACGCCGACTTCATTTTTTTTCTTTTTAGGTCCTGCTTATCGGGTATGATTAAAAGGCCTTCGATTAATGATCAATCAAATAATAATATCGATATTATCAACGCAATAAATAAGTGTTTTAAGAAACAATACACATATTTTAAACAAAATTATTTTTCAAGGGAATTTTACAAATAAATACATAAATCATAAAAAGAGGTATGGCAGAATATTAAAATAAATCAAAGAGAAGAAGAATCACTAGCCAAGAGACTTTTAAGCGTGAATATCTCATTTCTATATAACCATCAATGATCATTTTTAATTATTTTTCGACTAAAGTAGCTCTTATGGAGTATTACATTTTTAAAAAATTATGGCAAGGCAATTTGATTATTTGATTACATTAAAAAAATCTAACTCACGAAAATCAGAATATCCCCCGTAATATAGTAGCAAGTATAATTTGCTGAACTACATGCAAATACCTTGGAGCCCTTATACTTTAGTGAACCATGGCACAAAAAACTCCAGGCTTAAGTTAATCACGTAGAAGTGTGGAGATATCTCCGGTATGAGTAACCGGTGTCATGCCCACTGTCCTTTGAGGACCGCCACATTATTTAACATTATTGTTCGATTTTGCCGTTCTAAATTAACATCCCCCGTTTAACGACCCCTCTCAATCTCCTTCCTCTCACCCTGCCTACATATAGTCGAAAACTTGTCGCCAAGTAAGCACCACTGTTCCCTTTTGTCATGAAAAAAGTAATGTACAAGCCATTGTAGAACTTCGAATATTTGTGTGGCTTGCAGAATAGTGCAAGGGCTGTCAAGTTTTATAATTGCAGTGAAAAGGAGAAGGAAACATTTGTGTGGCGGTAAGTTTTGGCTTTCGTCTTTCCTTATCTTCCTCATTTTCTAAATACAGTCCATTAATTCGTTCCTCTCCATTTATTTCCGTCATTATTCTATACTCATGTTTTGGTGCTATTCCTGATACTTTTATATTTTGCTTATAACTTATATTGTTTAATGTATGTTCTTTTTAATTTAACGTTATATTTTTATGTTAAAGCCTATAAGCATTGCTGCTCTTTACTTTATATTTTTAATTTTAATACTCATGTTTTGGTGCTATTCCTGATACTTTTTATATTTTGCTTCTTATAACTAATATTGTTCAATGTACGTTCTTTTTAATTTTACGTTATATTTTTTAGGTAAAAGCCTATACACATTGCTGCTCTTTACTTTATATTTTTAATTTTTATACTCATGTTTTGGCGCTATTTCTGATACTTTTATATTTTGATACTTATAACTTATGTTGTTTAATGTATATTCTTTTTAATTTTATGTTATATTTTTTATGCAAAAGCCTATACACATTGCTGCTCTTTACTTTATATTTTTAATTTTTATACTCATGTTTTGATGCTATACAGATATTGTTTAATGTATGTGCTTTTTGAAATTTATATTGTATTCTTTATGTAAAAGCCTATACCTAATGGGCGTAAACAAATAAATAAATAAATAAATTATTCATCAATTCCCCGTACCGGCGATTCGCGTCATATACAATTATATTAATCCATAATATTTCAGGCTATTAATGTATGTAAATAGAAATTTCTCATATATGGAAACTATTCACTTTTAATGATGGCACACTTAATCCCGTATTATCTAGGCCGAGTAAGAGCTCATTAAATAACGGAGATCGAGAAGGGTAGAAAAGTGGTAGGCTTTGTGGGATAGCCGGGAAGGGTGGTGTGATGGATGAGTGCGGTTTCTAATCAAACACGCAGAACTTGTCGATAGATGATAGAGTTCATCGGGGTTCACTCAAATATTCTCGTATTCAAATAATTGTCTAGTAGTGTTTATTCTCAAGAATGAAATGTTAAAATTTGAACACTGAAAATATCGTCAAAATCATTTTTGATTTTTAGTTATTTGTAATATTTTCTTCTAATTTGACCTACAAAAAAACTATATTTAAACATTGGAGCAATCTTGATTTGTCGAGTTTACTTACAAACTTCTTTAAAAAGCAGTTTTTGAACAAAATTTAATTATTCCGTAACTAAATCGTCGAGATCAACAAAGTGCCCCTTCTTATTTTCCTGCCAAAAATAGACTACGCATCTGATTGGGTTGAAAATAAACACAAAATTTATGACCCTGTGACTTTTCCAACACTAGTAAAAGTATGAGTACAATCAGATATGTACGGCGTATGAAATTAAAAAAATCTGGGAATATTTTGATCAAATTTCGATCAAAAACATATTTTAGTAAAATTTTCCTCATTAATTTACTCAACGTTTTCTGCATCTTCTTCATATTTTTTTATATTAAAACCAAGTTAACCTTCAGGAATAATAAATATTTATGTATATATTAAAAAATATATTTTCAAATAGAGCGGGGTAACTGAAGAACTTGGAACGATATCCACTTTAGTCTTTTATTTCCATTTACCATGCACTTCAAAAATATATTTACCAACTGCATTGCACTATTGATTTTACGCATTATTTATTGTAGGCAAACGATTAATCATTTGTTGACTTTGAAATCGATCATTGCAATAATATCCAGGCAAGTTATGTTAGGTATTACAAAGAATTGGAAATATTAATTTAATCCTCTTAACGCAATCAATTTCAAATATGCATTTATGAAACATTGCAAATATTTTAGACACATAAATAAAATTAAGTTAATCAAGTTAATATTTAAGACAATGAAGAACAAAGACTATATATTATTTTTGGATGCTAGGAAACCAATTTAAAGTTGAAGTCATGATATTATTTTGTAGAAACTTTTACATGAATGGAAATATATAAAGATACACCTATTATAGATGTCTCATAGATGTTATTTTTGTATACGAGTATTATGGGAAAATAGGCTTGAAAGCCATTTTGGGTGTGAAAAGGGCTTAAATATATCTTACGGCTGACTTAAGTGATCTCTTTACAATAAAACGATCACCAATTTCACGATAGACAATCACATTTATCTTTTTTTTTTTTTGGAAACTGTATATCTTGTTTCATATAGTTAGTTATATTTTTACTACCACCATCTGTAGATAAAATTTGTCATCCCCGTACAGTATAGATGCCGCCGTTGGTAATGAGATATATGTTTATGATTAGAGTGTTTTAAAACAATATACTTTTGATATGTCACCTTTATGGCATTCTTCCGAATTATTAATATTAAGACTACAATATGCCTACTAATCTTTTTTTAGAATATTCAAAATATTCCTGAAATATTTTATATCTGAAAATATAATAATATATATTTTATGTATGTAGGTATTACATAAATTAAATAATAAATTATTTGGGATATTATTTTATGCACACATAATTCAGAGAAATTGAAAAATTACATTTTTTCACGCAGCATTTTACATTCAAGCCCGTTTCATACATTATCACATCACTGTTTTTAAGTGGGATAGGAATATTGAGATGTAATCAGATACATCTATTGAGGCCAGGTAGTATTTGAAATATGTGTAGCCATTTCGGTCCTGAATTTTTATAACGATTTAATTTTAATTTAGACGAAAAGGTAGAAGAATTACCAAATGCGAAAAATTTCTGAAAAAACTTCACTTTAAGGGTGTTATAAACAAAATTTATGGAAATGATTCTTCAAATGGTACATTTTCAGTATTTTGTCAAGCAGTATTATTGATTCACGTTCCGTATTATGGAGAGTAGATAACGTTCGATCGGTTCTAGAACCCTTCTTGTAGCTATAGTAGAGGCTGACCTCAGACTTGGGTGGCTTCCATTCGCGTTATCCGGGATATAGAGCTCTTGAAGGCACAGAAGCGCCACGTCGTGTGTCGCCTTGTTTCTTTAACCAATATAATGTGAATTCCACACTTTCGTGGAAACGGAGTTATAGCGGGTTATTGTGTGGTGATGAAATTGTTTGATGATGAAGAATACATCCACCGTAAGAGACATTCTTCTTCTCATTCTTGAATTAGCACGTGACGCATTTAACATTACATTGTATTATCACGGTATACTAAGAACAGTAATACGTCTTCATACAAACTGGCCGCTATCCATTGAATGTGTGCGTGCGTGCTCGGCGCCGTGTACGCACGCACTGTGACGCACACATTGACATATAATATGGGGGCACAAGGCGGCGGTAGTAAGGACCGTGCCTTCGGTGCCATTCGCGCTCGCAGCCGCCGCATTAGAAAAAAAAACGCTTCCTGAAAAAAATGCCTTTTTTAGGTTTGTGGTGCTTTACTAAAAAGGTGTGTTGATTATCACAAATACTGTGAGTTTTTAAAAGTCTACGTTGATGTTAATCAGCGTTCTTGCAATTTAAGTGCAGAAACTAGGTATACTAATTACAGAAATTTTCGGGTTTCATACCTTATGCGTCGGAATCTCAGACGCTACGAGTTAAAAGAAAGGGAGTAAACATAAAGTGACTACCCTAGAGTCAACGCAAGAGTAGGCTAATAACGGAGACAAACTACTGTTCTGGGTATACTGTGGTGTTATGTTGTATGAGTGCGCGTTTAATGTGTGTGTGTGTGGTGTGACAGCAGTGGCAGGATAGGTGGGATGGTGAATAATACTCACGATTACAAATTTCGGTTTATTGACACAAAGGTTACAAAAGGTTGTCGCGGAGTACAGTAAAACGTGCGCGCGTAGAGTACGGCGATTGGCGAAAAAGTGAGATACCTTTATGCAGACGAATGGCAGCTGCCCGCATCGGCACTCTTATTGGCGGAATTCGCGAGTTTATGTAGTTCACGCCAAATGGATGTTATGTGCGAGAATTTAAATGTTATATATACAGGGTTATTTGGAAAACATTAATAACCTCGCAGGACTATACTCCTGCCTTGATTATGAGTCAAAAATGTTCAAGCTATTACGACCTAATATCAATAGTTAAGGAGATATGCGACATCAAAGTTTGCATTTTTTTTTCAAAAATTCAGAATTGTTTTTTGTAAAACGTTGGACTATCATAACAGTAACTTATATTGAGTATGAAAAATTCATTCCCTTTAATACAAGTCAATTAAAAAAATAAAAACCTTCGAATTCCAATTGGACTTTTTTTAGGGTTTTAATCATTTTATTTAACTAGTATTGAAACAAATCAATTTTTCGTAATTGATATTAGTTACTGTAATGATAGTCCAACGTTTTACAAAAAATAAGTCAGAAATATTGAAAAAAAATGCAAACTTTGATGTCACAAATCTCAATAACTATTGATTTTAGACTCATAATCATGGCGGGAGTATAGTCCTGCGAGATTATTAATGTTTTACAAATAACCCTGTATAAGCCGTCCCGCCGCATTAAGCATGTAATTGCACTGTAATCTATTCAGCTGAAATTCCAGTATATTGTCGTAAATACTATTACAGTATTTATATACATGTGACCTCATAAATATATTTTTGAGTAGATAGGCTGAAATCGTATATATATTCAAACATAATTTTAATACTACGTGTTTGCCCAAACTTGTTAAAAAATAATTAAATTTTATCGTAAAACCACTTAGTCTAATTAGATGTTCGGTAAATTTCCGGAAAATTAACATCATTTTGGGGCCGAAAGCTATTTTAGACTAACCACGGTTTACTCATTCAATTATATTATTAATTAATTATGAAGGACAAATATATATAAATATAATAGACGAGTGGTCCGCACCTGGTCATATTCAGGATTTAGATGTAGTTTTACTTTTTTATATATGTTGGGATGACGTATAGATGGGGAATTATAGGCTGGACTTACTATATCTTTGTACGAATATTATGAATAACTCTCAAAATAATCATAAATTTGACCCAAAAATAAGGGTGAAAATATTAAATACTAATAATAAAGGTTTAAAATTGAATAATTTAGAATTTTTTTACATTAGGGAGGCGTTGAATAGTAGAGTACTTCTCATTAATAACCAAATTAATTTTCCATATAGCCCTTTGTTTAATTTATAAAAATAATAATAAAAATTTATAAAAAAAATAAAATAAAAAAAATAAAAAAATGTGGTAATACCCACATTAGACCCCGCCCCCTCTCACTCTCCCTCGTTAGATTCCTGAATTGTTCAGTGCATGCTTGTCTCTGACAAGAACAAGAACACGCATGTAATCAATAGTGGTGATAGTTTTAGAATACTATGGTTGGGGTGTATAGTGTTGTGAATATAGTAGTGTAGTGTTGGTCCTGACGAAGTGACAGGTACGTCTCGAAACCGGTAGACCGTAAATCTAGTAGTGGTTTTTACTAAGTTTACTAAAATTCTGTTAACTCTCAAGTTTTTTAAATACTAAGGCATTTAACGTAATATAATAGTTTTTTTTTTCGCAATAACCCTCTTGAAAATTAACCTAACCTAACCAATCGTTTAAACTGAAAACTGTTAAATTTAGTTTCAATGACAGTTCGGAACATAATTTCACCAGTGAGTACCTAGGTATATATAGAGTTCAAATATTTTTTTATTTATTTTTTATTTATTTATTTAAAAAATCCTTGTTTACAAATAAAGATACTTAATACTAATTTAACAATAAAACATACGATAAAACATAAGATAAATTACACATTTTTTTGTTTTGTTTAATTTGTGGATTATGCCACTCTACTAGGCTACGCCTGTCCCAGAGTGGCGTTATAGAACACAATTATAATATTTTTTCGAGTTCGTCAGTAGTATTTATTTTCATAAGGTAGTTATTATGTATCCACAGAGTATCAAGTGGAATGTTAGTGAAAGTTGAGTTAGTCATAGTCAATATGTATCTCAATATTTTTTACATGCATGTTTTTATATTTAAAAATAAAAGTTCTTAGAGGATATGCAGATATAAAAAATTATTATGAATATAAACTGGTCTACCAAAGGAGTTAAAACATTTTTAGGCGTACTCTAGTGAATATGTTAAAAATTCGGAATTATTACAGAGAATATTGCTTCATTCTTTTCTAAAATAATACAGAATTCTCAATACTAGCGGTGAAATCTATAAGCATACATGCTATTTCACGGGAATCACAAATTTTCGACCATAGATGGCGGTAGCATAGTTACTTCAAATATTTGAAATTATTCAGAAAAATAACATTAATTTATATGTTCCGAAATTTGATAATATCTAGTTGTAATGTGGGTGGAATTGGTGAAAGTTGCCTTGTGATTACTTAATTGATGTGATTGTCTAAAGTAATTACTAAATACCTAATACTTAAGCCTTAAGTTTATTCAGCTCGTAAGCCCTGCGGTCGTCCTATAAAGACATCCATACGTGTTTCCCATATAAATAGCTTCGTCTCTATAAGACTTCTATAATTTATATACCCATAAAATAAATATATATCCACGGATGAAAATGTGCTTGGTTATGATTTCACCAAAACGCTAGAGAAAAAATATTTTCACTAGAAATATAATAACAGAGAGACAGACACACAAATAGATACTAAGTCTAAATAAATAGGTTTTGATTTAACAACACCTCTGGAACCGTAATTTTCTGTTCTGAATCGTTAGGTTAACTTTAAAAAATTAACTTTAAAATATCTACGAGTGCTTACATTATTTTACTATACCAATATTACCGATGCGGAATAAAACTTGCTATTTTGCAAAA
Organism: Agrypnia vestita; assembly: GCA_016648135.1. Taxonomy (NCBI): domain Eukaryota; kingdom Metazoa; phylum Arthropoda; class Insecta; order Trichoptera; family Phryganeidae; genus Agrypnia; species Agrypnia vestita. Next base: position 49,031 of record JADDOH010006546.1, on the reverse strand, counting down.
TTCAGAGATTGGGTAATATACTCGTGTACAGAATTGATAAAATTTAAAACACAGGTCTTCAACAATATTAATCTTATATTATTCAGAATATTTTGAGTTTGTTCAAATCTTTCAGAACAGTGCTGGATTTATGTCACAGAGACATTATTAATCAATTAGTGTACATTATAGATATCTCACAGAGACGCTGCTTATTGAGACGCTGCTATTGCTCCCAAAATTCCGTAAAATCAATTGTAGATTTTCTCATTAGCGACATCTGTGGGGATTTAGGGGAATGAAAATGGCTTTGTACAGGCCGCATGGAAAAGGCGCTTACAACTCATATATGAAAGCTTCACGCAATTTGAAAATATATACAACTTCCAAAAAATGAATAAGCATGGTATATTCTATCATGGGTGGAAATGGCGAATGTTACAATTGTGTAAAGTGATCACTTAAGCCAACCAAAAGACAGGTCATAAGTCCTGTTACACCCAAATGACTTCTATACCTACTTTCCCATAATTAATACAGTTTCGTCTCTGTGAGATATCTATAATATACACTAATTGATCTTATATTATTATTGCTTTTGCACAAGATTCGATTAATATTGTAACTCTGTTCTTGTAATTATTTAAATTGATACTAGTCATAACTCGTAAAAATGACATACTTTTACTATATATTTCAACTACGAGTTAAGACTATGAAGACAGTGCCATATAGAGTAGCGCCTTGGTAGCGTTAGTGACGGATATTGTGATACAGACTCTTCTTTGGCTTTTATATCTCATAATTATTTTGGCCATCTGGTAACGTTACGGGGACATTCTTAGATAGAAAATTATGTTCTTTTTTGCTTTTTATACTCTATTATTTTAAATACTTCTTCACTATAGGCGTCATCTGTATGTATCATCATCATAATGTAACGTAAGTAGCAAACATTTTTACATAGAGAATGGTGCATTTTTTGTTTTTATTATGTATTTTGATCGGTATTTTTTCTTTTATTTTATCAAGATTATATTTAAATTTATTCTTTTGCCAACAATATTTATCTCTGATTTACGTTTTATGTTTTTATATAAGTCCCTTTAATACATTCACAGTGCATCCAAAAGTTCACATTATGATATATTTTTCCTTTTTAAGAATATAATTGTATCTTTATTTTTTCGTTATAACCTGAAGAAATTAAAATTCTGTCTAAATTTATTTTTTAAAATAAAATACCAAAAATTAATATTTCAGGAGCAATGTGAAATATCAACACGATATTTCACATTGGATCTCTGTTTTGGAAATACAGACTTTGAAATAGATGAAATCGTTATCATCCGTATATAGATTACCATCCATTCATTGGTGAAAACAGAGAAATTCTTAATCAGTATAAATAAAGCTTGAGGTAATGATTCATTGTGGAAATTAATCAGATGACAGATTCATTCTTTCATTCGCGTCTTTGTCGTCCTACGCAATCCGCAATCTATCATCTGATAATAAATTGAATGTTATGAAAGGCGAAGTGAATAGATCGCTTAGCGTTCCTGCAAGCTTTATTCTCTGAAATCATTTAATTTGATATAAACGAGACATGAACAAATACAATGAAAATGTATCCTCATTTGGATCCAAAAAATAGTTGTTTCTCAGCGAATACACTTAGTGTAAAAAACCTAGTGCACATTATTTACAGATATTAATTAAATAATTAATTGAAAACGTTTCAGCATCAATATGCTAAAATCGAACGTAAAAACTGGCATATTTTTACTCCCTTTATATTAACTCGTGGCGTCTGCTTGCTTGCCGTCAACAAAAACTTTGGATCAATTTTTGACCCTTTTCCTGCGATCCAATCGATCTGAAACTTGGCAAGCAGACTCGTGGCGACGATCAAGAAAATCTATCAAATTTTCGTTAAAAAAAAAAATAATAATAGTACAATTTCGGATTTTTAGAAATTTTATTGGTTTTTTCAAATTGGAATCATTAGAAAAGTTTGATTACTAGCATAGCGGTCCGATAACGTCGCGGAATATTTTCTAAATTTGAATTACTCCGTCGGTATAATAGGTACATCACTACGAATTTCGAAAATTTACAAAACAATTGGTTCACAGATGACAGCAAAATAGGGTTTTATGGAAAAAAATCAAATAATAATTTATTTCTTTTAGATTTCTGCTTAGTTTTGAAGAATTCTACATTATTCAAATCTGATTCTGACTAAATCATTTGACGCTGGAAATTCATAAGGTACGATATTGATGATAATTGAATCTATCAAAATCTTGACATCTCAAAATATCTGACATTTTAGAAATAAATATATTAAATTTCTGTAATTTTAGTGTTATGTTATATGTTTTAATTCGTCTTAAATTATTGTTATATTTTACAAAGAAAAGGAGTATAGTAAAAACTTGGTTTTTATGGGTTACTTTTTTATTACTCCCTTTCTTTTAACTCGTAGCGTCTGCGGTTTGTTGTCTGCCGGAAAAACTTTGGATCGATTTTTAACCCTTTTCCTGTGATCCAATCGAGCTGAAACTTTGCAGGCAGACACTCGTGGCGACAATAAAAACGATCTAAAGTACATTTTCGTTTATAAAAATTTAATAATTAAGGTAATAGTATAATTTTGGATTTTTCGATATTTTAATGGTTATTCAGTAGTTTAAGCCAAAAACATCCTTTTATTGCTGTGCCAGATCGAAATTGAAAAAAATAAAATTATCTTCTATTTTTTATTTGCTCTTCTTATTGTTTGTATACCTATTTCAAAGTTGTTTCTATGTGAAATACGTTAGGATACCACTTAATATGTTTGATTCTGACAACTCATACATATAATTAACTTGTATCTGTTTATTTCCGAAAAAAAAAATCCAACGGTGACCGACCCTACTGTATAGTGTTTGCCCTATCCTGGGTTTTTACCATGGTGGCCCTTTCGGGTAATTTATGCTGATAAATTTCAGAGATTTGAATACCAATAGTATTCGTCAACACAACTCGCGATCTTAATTGAAAGCTTCGATAACCGCGAATTGTGCGGTCCGCTAAACAAATCAGTACCCCCCATAGACCCTTTGATCTGGGGCGAATTAGGTGGTGGTTTTGTGAAATGGCTAATGAAACTGATGGCCTCTGTGTGCTGACAAGGGTAACTACCCCCAAACAACATACATTTATCCAACTTAACAGAAGCCCCATATGAAACCACATGGAGTTAACACAAAGTAGGAGATATCGTTTAGCAAATAGCTTTTATTTGGAAGGAGAATTTCCCATCGCAAATAATCAATCAATTATTATAGTTTTCGCTGAAGATCAATTGTAACACAATTTATTTTTATTGTTAACACATTACTAAGCCTTCTCTTATATTATTAAATAATACAGTTAGATACGATTTATTACACTTATACTTTAAGCCAAAAACGAAATTTCGGTACCGAATACATTAAAAAGTTTTATTTTACAACTATACTAGCTGTGCCCGCGCGGCTTCGCATGCGTAGATTTTTAGTACACTGTTTGGATCATCATAGAAATTTTGCGAACTTTCTAAACATTCTCCTTCCAGAACTTTCTAGAGCAGGTTTTTTCGGAACCTTCTAGACTCACCGACACAGTCGGCGTGCCTATATTGAAATAATCTAAGGCATTTGCGGCTTTCCCATAACAAAACAATGTGCTAGAAAGCACATTTTCGTCACCCACTTCCACCCACGCTCAGCCACCCCCACTAAACTCGCATATTTTTGATGTGACACCAAGGGCTATCCACCACCATAACCACCGATGGGTGGTTGTGGCTGGTTGTAGAGAAAACTTGGCGGATAGGGAAACACGGGTTTCTTTTTATATATATATACATATATTGATTGATTATCGAGACTTTCTAAGTAATCTGAGAATGAAGTTCAATGCCAACGTCGTCCAATTGACCCGGATATTCTGTATTCATTCCTGTATGATTTTTATGATAATTTTTTACAAATCCAGTATTGTAGTAAAATAAGCTAATTTTTTACTATTCTAGGATAATATTCCTTGAGTGTTTACAAAAAAGAAGAATTTTTGCATTAGGTATTACAAAAAAATACAAACCTTCTTTCGCAACTTACTCAATCGGTGTAATGCTGTCCATTTCAGGCAGATAGATGAGCCAATCTCACTTACCTGTGAAAGAAAAGAATTTTCTAATTCAATATGCTTTAAATGTAATAAAACAATATAAAAACTTGTTATAATTTTTTGGTAATAAATTATATCATTTAAATTTGATCTGCACAATGGTCACACAATCACAGTTTATTTGGGACAAAGACAAAGACATTTGTGAAAATAAAAAACATGTTATATATAAAAACTAGATAAAAATGTAGAAAGAAGAATAGTTATTACTTGTGATTAGCTTTTATAATATAAGTTGGTAGCTTTATATTTGTTGTGTTGGAAAAATTAATTATATTTGATAAGAACAAATTTTGTTTCATACGATTAAATGAATGCATGAAGACAAACAATATTTTACAAAAACCTAAAAAAATAACCTAGCTTAAATATAGTCACGAATTGCAGCGGTAGAAGATAAATGAAGCACTCGAAATAAAGTAAGATTTTATTTAATAACTATAGTCACTAAGCGCAAACTTAATTGGAGGACTAATTTCTGTTTCGTAATTCACACTAATTTTGCAGTAGCTGCTCGAGAATCTTTTACTTGTTTACGCCCGCTCGCTTCCATGGCATCTTGCTGCTATCAAAAACAAACTGAAAAAAAAAACTGTTTTCTGGCGCTCGAAGCCGTGCAATCTATCATATAACCGATTCGAATTTTCGATCTCTCTGGCATTTTTGAGTCCTTTTCAACTATTTTCTAGTTATTCTAGACCCACGTACAGCCGAGCAATCACTTGATCAGGTGCGGCTCATCTTATTTAAGGATTTAGTGGCAATATATAATATATATAAATATACATGTATATTTAATAATTGACAGGCTTCAGATATTGAGTATTTATATTTTGTGAACACGGAGTTTTTTACCAAATTTGAATCGACCGGCTTCACTCACGATGAGCAAACTCACAAATTAAAACGCTGAAAGGCATTTGAGATGCATTTTGGGTATTACGTAAGGAAATACATACAAACTGAAATGAATCCTTACCTGACTTCTTGTTTACTTAAGTCGAGAAATTGACTTGATCTTTGATTATTATATTTTGAATTTTGTGAACAATTTTTTTTGGTATTGCTTTTCTAATTATTCAGCTGTCTGTAACAAAGTTATATGCATTTGATGGACCTTACTGCCTGAAGTTTAATTTCGTTGGTAAGTTGATCATAACATCATTACTGTGTAAGTTTATCTGGCAAGTCAATGCCTCTAGGGCATATTTTTTAAACAATGGAATTAGAAACAACCCCTAATAAATTGTTGATTACACGTGCATTATAATGTACCTATCACGTGTATCCAAATTACAATAGTTTTTTGTTCTCTCCTTCCTTTCATCATTTTTCTTAAAAATACATCAGTCTATATGGGCATAAAAATGGATTTTTGTACATTCTGTTTTATTGAAATCTTAATTATAAAGCAGTAAGGTAGATTTTTAATATATAAACAAAAGTAAATGTGGTAGTTAAACAAAATATAAGGAATACTTTTTCTTATACTTTTTATTTAATATGTTATCATTTTTATTAAACCTGGTGCCATTTGGTAGTCTTAATGACGTACGTATTTACGTATTTATGTATTTTGATTATTTAAGTTCATTTTTCGTTTTTAATTTCATAAAATATAGTCACCATAACCCGATGCCACTGTTTAAATTTAGTTAAGTTTACTTTTTATAAATAAATTTTATAATTGTAAGATTTGTTTTTGAAATTTTGTATATTTCACACTGCGAAGAAAATAGAAAATGTAGAAAAAAAAGACGATTACAAAATTATTCATGAAATTATAATAAATCTAATAAAATCTGATTCACTGGATTCAAATTTTTCGAATAAACCCCTAAAATATTGGAAATATTTTTTTTGTCACTCAGAAAATGATGGATACAGAGTGTATTATTATTAATCTTACCTAAATCTATTGTAAAAAAAGTATTTTAATAATACAAATTATTTTTGACCAGCTCTAATCTACTTAATTGATTTCACTTTGAGAGAGTGTTTTTTAGATAATTTTATAGTATATTTTTTATTCATTTAAAATATTTTAAAATTGGGGCAAGGATAATGTTGCTGTAAAGGTAAATGCCGGATACATACGACAGAATAATCGAAAAGTCTACACAAAAGATCCTAATCGGTCGTGAAAACTTAAGAATATTAAAAATGCATGTCGCATGATAGACCACACTATGGAACCCACGCACTGTATACTTGCACGGCGGCCCCGTAGTCCGGTGGGCGTAACACTGGCTCCCCGTAGCGGGGTTTCTGGGTTCGATTCCTGGTGGGATCATAATATATCCGTGTGATTAACATTTCCGGGTCGCCCTTTGCACGACGCGGCACTGAGATGGCCTTTAGGGAAAAAAATTGTCAACCTGGCGTCGTATGAGTAGGACCGATATAGGAGCTTACGCTCATAACACGGTCCCTGTCAGTATGTAATTAACTCAAGCTTGGAGAGTTTTTGTGCCATGTTTCGCTACAGTAATTAGGCTCCACGGTCTGTTGTCGCATAGCAAAAATATTTGCCACTATACTGCCGAAATTTATCATTTCACAACATTTTTTCTACTTTGTTTCTGTTTTTGCTACGAAGAATAATAAGTATATCTTGTAACATTTAACAGAATATTTTTATATTGTACTTTAACGTCACACTAAGGCTATCTAACAGGGTCATTAACGACCTAGTGATAATCTTAATGTTATCAAAATAAATTAAATAAGTAATCATCAACTACGAATTTTGTAACTAGATTCTAAAATAAAAAAGAATAGCACATGTTAAAATATTTCAATGATTTTGAATGTTTTAGAATGGTCTGGAAACTAATCGGTAACGCGAATATATACGAAAAGATTGGTGAAACAGCGTTCCTTACATAAGCGGCTACGCATTCAATTCAGTGAGGTTTTGACAAGCGAGCGAAAGACATAGATCGGGGCGAATACGTAGCGAACTGTAAATTCATGCGACAGAAAACGGCAAAAAAGTGTTACCAGAGACGAGTGGAATTTTCTAGCGAACCAAAAAGTGGGGGTATAGTTGAGATTTGTGTCCAGTGACTTTATTTTTAATAAAACTTTAATTGTTCACAAGTGTTTAATTTGGATCCCACCGCGACGAGCCCGAGACAATATTTCATTCGTTGAAATGAAAATTATATGCTTTTTTAGTTTAATTTATCCAAAACTCTCCGAATTGAAAAAAAAGTTTTTATTTTTAAAATATATTTATATAAAAATATGTTCTAAAAACACAGTTACAGTATTTGATCTCCAGAGGAATGATTAATTTAAATGATAAATTATAGAGGTATCATTACCAGTTGCGAAATCTGTGTATCTAACTTGTTAATGAGAAAAAAAATTAACCCATAAAAACCAAGTTTTTATTATACTTCCTTTCTCATTTACCAGTGGAAACTGGTTTGGCACTTAACCTATGCGTTGGGCTTCGATCGGGCGACGCTACGAAAGGGAGTAATAAAAAATTTCCAAAAATCCAAAATTATACTATAATCAGGTTTAGTGTCTACCAGATGCGTCATACAACTTACAACTTTGAAAGTTGTATGAAGAGAAATAACCATTAAAAATTTGACATTTTTTAATTTTTTTAACGAAAATTTGATAGATCTTCTTGATCGTCGCCAAGAGTCTGCATGCAAAGTTTCAGCTCGATTGGATCACGGGAAAGGGGTTAAAATTCGATCCAAAGTTTTTGCGTCAGCCACGAGTTAATATAAAGAGAGCAAAAAAAGGAACCCATAAAAACCAAGCTTTTACAATACTCCCTTTCTCATTTTCGGGTTTCATGTCTACCATATGTGTCGGAATCTTCATACAAGTTACTGATTTGTATGAAAAAACCATTAAAAATTTGAAAAATCCAAATTTATATTACAATTATACATTTTTTTAACGAAAATTTAATAGATCTTCTTGATCGTCGCCACGAGTCTGCTTGCAAAGTTTCATGTCGATTGGATCACGGGAAAAGGGTTAAAAATCGATCCAAAAAATTTTCGTCAAGCAAGCAGACGCCACGAGTAATAACAAAGAGAGTAATAACAACGGATATCTCTAGCAGAGACCAGTGCAATATATTAAATGTTCTTGATGGAATTGGTGAACGTAGCATTGTGTAGAGACTTAAGCCAGCTCATACAGGTTGTGAGTCTTAGCCATCATATAAAAGACGATAGAGATATATAAATAGCTTTGTCTCTGTGAGACTTCTAAAATTTAACCTTAATTAAATATTTTTATTATGTACTTGTTAGATTTTTTTCTACTTTTTCGTAATATCAAGCACCCTGTACACGCCTGAATATTTGATGGCTACGCGTTATTGGCAGGCACGTGTACACGGGAGAAAATAAGAATTCTGATGCGACAAGACGAAAAATTTCGGTATGAAAATTCCCGTCATGTACGTCGGGGAATTCCGGGTCAATGGAAAGCGATCAGCCCAATTTCTAACCCCCTGTTGCCGATGGTTTTGGGAAAAAATATGTCAAGTATTATTATTATCTTTTTGGATATTTTTAGTGTTGAGAAGTGAAGAATTTAAGTGGATAAAGAAAGAATTGTCAGTCTAGAAAGATAATTTATTAAAACAATTGATTTTAGTATTTGTTTTAATCTACTTCATTCATTTCATTCATTCATTACACCTTCGTGTTTTGGACAAACCTTTCCATCGTCAGGGTGTTTTATAAATGCCAAAATACCAAAATAAATGATATCTTTTGTTTTTTGGTTTTCTAAATTATTGTTAAATATTATTTCTGAAGTTCTTGATAAAATATTGAAATTTTTTTTAGAATTGGACTTGTAGTTAAATTTAATTGATTATTAATAAAAAAAATTTAACTTTTACATGCTTTACTATTTTTTAATGATTCTAGATTATTCAATTTCAGACCAAAATTAAATATGTGTAAAATAGAAAGTGCTAATTTTTTATCAAAACTGTGATGGTTTTCTAATAAATGATTTGCAAATTCAGAAAAATCATGATTATTCGGACAAATCAAATCCTCTTTAACTCTTACATAAATTTTTTTTTATGTAAGAGTTAATTTTTCTAATATAAAATTCCTTTTGCAAACAGTTAAATTTTACGTTTGTTTTGACATTAGTGGTTATTCAGCTCTCATATATTTATTTATGTAAATGTCTATACTTCCAATTTAATTTGTTATATCCCGATATAGGGACCATTCATCCTGATAGCTTATTCAATAAATAATTATTTTATATATTTTTTTTATTAATATTAATACTGATAATTTACCTCCCCAAAGACGTAGAATTTTGTACATAAATAATTTTTCTTCGGCATCATTGATGCTTTCAATTCGAGCATTAACCCCGAAAGTGGCTCCTGCGTAGCTACGCCAATCTGGACGGGGAACACAGAGTATAAAATTGTACAGGGATAAACTAAACCCCATCGTTAGAGTTGCGTCAGATAAAAACGACTTTTTGTTATAAAATGCGACTTATTTACTAAGACATAATACTTTTCTTAAGTATATTTTTTAGAATTTTTCTTACTTTACCACCTCATTTTATTTTTTTAAACAAGTTAAATGAACCAGGTATTTTTGATAGATCGTGTCTTTATATTTTGGTAGTATGTGGCGGAGACAAACTTCAACGAATGTAAAAAAAAATGAAGGTTTATATTTATTTTATTTTTTGATTAAATAAACAGTCATTTCCAAAAATCTGGACTTGTGATCGCCCATAAAAAACGATAACGATAAAAATAAAATAAAAATTGGTTCATATTGTCTGTTTATTTATCTATGACAAACAATTATTATCTATGTACACATTCATGGATAATAATTGTATTGTTACAGAGGTAAATTTTTAGAACTCAAATCACACTTATCTAACATAACTTTCCATAATCACACATGTTACATATCTTTTCAATACTTTTCATATAAATAGAAGTTGTTGAACGTAAAATATTTAGATTGATAGGCGAATATAAGGCGAAACACGGTTGAGAAAATTAAATAGATAGAACTTAAACAAGTGTTTTTATTTCCATGTGATTGGTAAATAATGTAATTATGGTAAATTATTAGTAATGCCAGCTGGCTCTTTATCCCAGAACAATCCTGTCTCTGTTTGTTATAATTGGCGGCCCCTTGTACACTGGCTTCTTACACCGAGGGTTCCGGGTTCGATTTCCAGTTAGGTGACAATTAATCTATGTGATTTACTCACGCCTGGGTGTTTTGTGATGTGTTTTGCTTCTGTAATTGGGTTTTTTAGCCTGTTGAAGCCTAAAATAAAAAATAAAAAAAATCATAATGCGAGGCAAGCAAGTGGTTAAATATTATATGTATTAATGTAATACTTATATTTTTTGTAACTCATTTTTTACCAAACGTTCTTTTGTGAACTCACGTGCCCGGGGTCCGAGATATATTTCACAAATGACGGACATTAAATAAGGGATGATCTAATAATATGATATCCTGTTAACAGGGACGTAACGGAGCCTACACAGCCTCCAATAATAACGTGTGATTAGGAGCCGTAGGTATCCGTTTAAGCGCCCCATAAAGTTCGAACTAGGGGATGGAATGTACTCTTATTTAACGCGTATGGATTTTTTATAGGGGATTATTTTACGTGGGTAGTATAATGATGGTGTTTATGAGGACAATAGGGTGATGCTAACGTTAAGGTTTGGTCAAAAATTGTAACAAATTTTGGAGAGCGTTCTGAAATGAAATGAACTAAATATTTTTTATAGCAGCCTTTTATCGTTATAATTTATATATCAAATTGTACATTATACACAAATTTATGAGATGTGGTCATGAAGTAATTCAGATTTAACAATAAACAAGATTCCGAGCATCGATGTCATCTTTCAGAGTCTTGAACGTGGGCCTTATGAACCTATTTGAGTCCCTCTGGAATTAAAAAAAATGGCACATAATCCTCCCCTATATTATTATGATACACGATCAGGATTTCGCCACATGTGCACAGAGGGAATCCAGATTACTCCCTTTTATAGATCATGCGCGCGCAGCATCTATTTCGTAACTTGTTCAGTAGGCTCTAGGGCTTTGGCCAGGAGAAGTCGGATAGATATGCCAATAAAACATTAAATTACCGGCCTATTGCAGCCGTTATACAGGGTGTCTCGTAGATAGTAGCAAAAATTTGGGGGGAGTCTTCTTAATTCAATTTTGAACAGAAAATATAATTTACACTTTGAGTGAAATGTCCACAGTTAGGAAGATAAGCGACGTCAAAGTTTGCATGTTTTTTTTTTCAATATTTCTGACTTATTTTGTGTAAAATGTCATACTCCAGTAATATGGGATATGAAAATATCATTTGCTTTGATAAAAGTCAATAAAATGACAAAAATTAAAAATATATATTTTCTAAATATCTGCAAAGTTTTCGTCATTTTATTTGACTAGTATTAATGCTAACGAATTTCAAATATTTCATATAAGTTACTGCAGTGATAGTCCAACGTTTTACTGAAAATAATTAAAAAATATTTTTAAAATGCAAACTTCTGTGTCGCTTATGTCCGTAACTGTCAACATTTCACCAAAAGAATATTTGGTATCCGAAATTGCATGAAAAAAAACTCTCCCGAAGCTTTTGCTACTAGCTGTGAAACGCCCTGTATATATTTTATAAAATAATAAAAAATACAATAAAATAACACAAAATCATAATCAAATAGCAATGTTATGAAATAAAACGATTATATGATTCAGAAAAAAAACGTAAAAATAATAATATTTGCAATATTGTGATAAGGATTTGTAAATTCTATTTGGGTATTTATTTACTTATTTCTAATTTTTTTTAATAATAAATAAATTTTATTTTGATAAAATACACGGCAATAAAGTTTTCTAAAATTAACATTACAAATGTAAAGTAAAAAGAATTAAAATGTTGGTTTACAAAATATTAATTTCAATAATACAGCGCAAAACTAAACAGTTCATAGAAAATTTTAAGTTAAATATTCAAAAGTTGTAGATATGTATTAGGCACTCATTAATTACAATGTTTTTGTGTATATATTTTTTTTAAATATTTTTTTAAGTAAACCTTTTTCCGGAGTTCATTTCAATTTATTTTATGTTGTACAATTTCATTTGGAATTACCTCAGTTCAATTTAAAGATAAATATTAGGTCCTTACATATGAAATTGGCATTTAGTATGAGAGGAACATAAAGCCGATTTATTTTATTATAATATATTTATTTAATCAAAGTATGTACCATTGCTATCTATGCACTTTTGCCATCTCATAGGTAGTCCACCGATCCCTTTACTGAAAAAAAACATTCGGACGGGAATCAATAAAATCTTTGAAGGCGGTTTGGACTGCCCCATCGGAGTTGAATTTTTTCCTTTGCAAGAAGTTATCCAAATTTCTAAAAAAAATGGTAATCTGTTGGGGCAAGGTCCGGAGAGTACGGTGGATGTCTTAGACATTCCAATTGAAGCTCCTCTAATTTGGTAGCCGTCTGTTGTGCAGTGTGTGGTCTAGCGTTATCATGAAGCAGCAGTGGCCTAGAGCGATTAACCAGCCTCGGTTGTTTAGCAGCTAGCTTTTCCATCATGGTTTGCAGTTGCTGACAATAGACATCTGCCGTAATCGTCTGGCCAGATTTAAGAAAGTTGTAGTGAACGACACCAGCACTAGTCCACCAAACGCTCACAAGTAACTTTTTTGGAGTCAATTTTCGCTTGGGGCATGGTTTGGCTGGTTCGGCAGGGTTCAGCCATTGCGATGAGCGCTTCCGATTATCGTACAGGATCCACTTTTCATCACAGGTAATGATTCGATTTAAAATCCCTTCATTATTGTGCCGGTTGAGTAATGCAACGCAGCAGTCAACGCGCGTTTGTTGATTTGCTTCACTCAATTCGTGAGGTACCCACCTTTCAAGCTTTTTCACCTTACCAATTTGCTTCAAGTGGATTAAAACAGTTTTATCACTAACACCGCAGCCTGCAGCTAACTCGGATGTGGTTTGCGATGGATTCGCTTCCACAATAGCCTTCAATTCTTCATTATCAACTTTGGTCTCCGGCCGTCCACGGGGGTTGTTCTGCAGGTCGAAATTTCCAGAACGAAAACGTTGGAACCAAACACGAACTGTGTTTTCTTTTGCGGCACCGTCGCCATACACATCATTAATCCTTCGAGCCGTTTCTGCAGCACTGGTGCCACGGTGGAACTCGTACTCGTAAATAACGCGATATTTCAAGTTTTTCATTTTGTAAACTGAGTGACGCAAAGAAAAAAACAATTGAGGAAAAAACAAATGAATTATAATTTTCAAAACACAAATACATGAGTAAATAGCTGTATAAATTTGGATTTGGAATTCCTAACCAAAGAGAAGATATTTGAGATCAAATTTGCCAGTACGGCAAAACGCCAATTTCATATGTAAGGACCTAATATAATCTTTCACTTATCTTCTAAATACTTTAATATTGAGCTCAATTGTACTTCCCTTAAACGGTTCATCTTAATGCGGTAATGCCATTGTAAGCAAAATTTAACCCATTCTGTACGAATTTTAATATCTATTATGAATTTTTTATTTTTTTTATTTTAAAATAGTTAAAAGTTATCAATTACATACCTATACATAACATTTTTAAGAACAATATTTTTTAAAACACAAAATGTATATTACTAATTGACAAATTTTGTAATACTTAAAAAAAAAGATTTACTTTGACTATTTAAAAAAATATAGATTTTGTTAAAAATCTCACAATGTGGAGCAATTTTCTTCATTTTTTATGTTTGAAAAATGAAAAAAATTGTTAATTTATTACCTTATATAACAACTATTTGTTTATTAATATTATTCATTCAACAAATAATTTATTTGGTGTCATTTTACAAATATATGGAACGTGATAAATAAAACATTTTAATTTGATCTCTTTCCATACAAAAATGTATTAAAAAATGCAAAAGAAGATAAGAAAAGAAGTGGTGAATTTTGCTCTAATTGCCAGATGATCACCTTAGAGCCATGTATTCACTAGGGGACAAATCGCGAAACATTCCGCTCGGCATGTGGCATCAACATCTACGCTCATGTTTCGGGGACTATGACGCGGTCATTTGACGTGTACACACCGGGACTCGCATATCTTGTCGCGGAAATGTCACCCAATGAGGTTATGTTGACAGCTGCGGTATCTCATTTGCCGAAAACGGGGTTCCGCGCAATTCGAAATGTTTTTTTGGGTCGCAATTTCAAATTAACGAGGTTTTACTGTAGTAAATTGAATATTATTAAAAACAAGGTTTTGCAAATAATTATTGTTTTCCACACGTCGCGGAAATGTCGCCCTACGAGGTTATGATGACATCTGCGTATCTGCGTAATGAGTTTATCGAAACGTAAAAGGAGAATGCGAAATTATTTACTGCAAAGAGAAAGAAGGACGGATATTCTATGCGATCTTCGATCGATACAGCTCGATGAGTTCAAGAACAATTTCGTTTCCCCACACTGTCATCTTGACAGTTACAGCGCATGCGTATTCACTTGTAAACATACCACGTGGTACTGACGCTCCGCGTAATGTTGTAGTGAGCTCGCTCGGGTACCGTGCACATGGCAACGTTGCCACGGCACGTAGAAATGCCGCGCTATGTTGTGCGCGATGTCGCGGAACAGTGCACGACGTTGCAACGTCACGTAGACTCTATGCCGCGCATGCTGTTGAGGGACAATTTGTCCCCTAGTGAATACATGGCTTTAAGATTAAAATTTTAATTTCGATATTTCTTATTTCACACTGCATAGGCACGCCCGAATGCCTACGCAGCGTTTCTTATACCCATCACAAATTTTGTTTTTAGTACTGCATTACACTCCCATCATTTTTTAATTCATTTTACATTCTGTGTCGAAAATGAATTTTGTCGTCCGACGTTTTAACAGTTTTTTTCTAGGTTGAAATGGCTCTTTGTTGTATAAAACCACACAGAATACTGAAGACCAAATCGACGAATGAAAACAAATTAACATAAGATCGGTTTACAAGCGCACGTATATGAACCGGGCGTGTCCATAAAATTCGGTTTTGAAAACGACATTATATACCTATGGGTAATCTTGATATTATCCTTCTACAAACATTCCATTTTGATTATTGATATTACTGCGTAATTTGGTTTTGCGTGATTATCATTTAATCTTGCTTAGTAAACCACATTATAATCTTATTCACGAGTAGTAAGACTTGAATTGCTTTCAGCATTCTAATGTCAACGTGATTATGTTATAAATGTAGCCCAGCCATAAACTATCGAGTTTAGATGGAAGTTAAACATGTAAATTCAGCTAATATGAATTTATCCAAAGATAAGTAATAATATTGTTATGACTTGCAAGTTAAGATTTGTTTCAACTACCCAAGATCCTGTAGTAGACAAAGAGATTGGACGTTATATTGTCTATGAGATAAGAAACTTATGGTAGAAAATTCCGTAATCATTATCGCGGTACTTTGAAGATACTTCTTATTTTGTCTCTTATGTAGGTCTATATGGAGTATCTATATTAGCTGAGCTACCCTGCTTTTATGTCTGATGACAATCGGTGGGTAAAGATACACATCAAATAAACATAAGCTACAAAGTTGACGACTATTCTTTCAATATATTATATATTAAGGTTTCTCTATTTCCGGATTTTCTAAGATAATTTCGAAGAATGTATTCTTAGAACAATATGATTTCCCACTCTTGGTAAGACATTAAATAATATACACAGGAGTATGATAATCTGAATTTTAATAATAAAATAACCGTTCTATGGCAAATTAACAGACTACAACTTGATTTGAAAATCTTACCGATTCAAAAAAACTATATTATAAACTTATACTGAAAGAATATGAGAAGAACAGATTCAAAACACAAGTAGTTACACTAGTGCAAATATAGGTCAAGACAAATAACGAATAAAAAAATAAAAATAACAAAAACAATTTTTTTTTACGGAGACAGGACCAAACAGTGCGTAATTCCAAAACTGTTCACTAACAAAAACTATCGGACAGAATTAAAAACGAAAGATCGGGGACTTTTCCCGCAGTAAGGAAGAATGGCCTCTCTGTGCCATTCCAAAGAACAATGACAAGCCTCAATCGGAACCAGACACGGATCAGCCGATAACTATTCTTACCGATTTCAGGAAGGTGTTTGTGACGTTTGTACAACAAGCTTAATATATCTCTCACGCCTGCAGATACTAAAAAACATTTTAAAATCTGTGTAGGTATAAACATTATTATGCGTATTTTTATTTCTTTTCATTAATATTATTTTTCGTCTCCTCCAAATAATTGCTTTTGCTCAGGGACCAATATTAATAGCTTTGTATTTCACGTGCAAACAGGAACACATTAAAAGTCCCAGATGGAAACACGGATGGAAAATTCTCAAATTTATAAGGTAATAAAATTTCCCGCGAGAGCGAATCAACACAGAGATAATTAGAAAATATTTTGGAGCCCTCCATTTCAAAAGGGTGGTTTGATAGATGTTTAGTTAGTTAGCCACTGTTTGTCGGGGTGCAGATAGGTTTCCGCTGCTGGTAAAAGTTAAAATTAGTGTGATGTCATCAAAGATCAATTTTATTACATTGCTTTTTTGAGACTTGTTGAAGGATGTGATTGTTTTTTTTGCAGTAATAGTATAGTATATACTTTTTATTTATTTGTTTGTTTACGATTAGGCTTTTACATAAAGAATATAAAATAAATTTCAAAAAGCATATACATTAAACAATATCTGTATAGCACCAAAACATGAGTTTAAAAGTTAAAAATATAAATATATATACTGCAAATAATGGGAACGGTTCAGGGGGAGTAGTAGGATATCTAAGATTTGTATAAAAAAATACTGTTACATAACGGACTTTTTTGTTTACGGTGGTCACCAAAGAGTATAAAATATGTACAGAGGTGAAAAAAACTAGTTCATCCTCTATTTTCTTCAATCGGGTAGTGGCGTTTTTTTCTATATCTTCTTTTTTCGATTTATTTAACAGTTTAAAAACTCGATACTGATACTGATAGTTCCTACCTAAGTTCCGGCTGATAGATTTAACACGATTTTTTATAAAACGTATAAAAAATAATGTTTTCAATATGTCGTCATGAGATGTAATGATAAATACAACTATTTGGAGACATTTTTCTATGCTGGACAAAACGCTGAGGTAAATTTTTCACCATTATTTTAAAACAAACCAGAGCTGCCTCCCTATGACCCGCCACCCAACTATGCCCGTCTCCCCTATGGCGTAGGTGTTTTAGTTTTTCCGATTTCAGTATTAATTACTTTTTTCAACTGCTTTAATAGAGTTCTGTCAAGATAACTGACTTCGACGTTTAATTAACATGAATTAAGGCGTAAGATGGCAAATCATTGAGACTGAGAGTACAGAATAGTCTAATTTCAAAGAAATTTACGATCAGTTTACTCTTCACGTACGTAAGAGAAGTTGAGGAAAAAAATGTTTTGCCAAGCAATACGACTACCTATGTATATGTGGCGTAAGGATGCAAAATCGCCACTAATCATTCCATTGACATGCATTAAGTGGCCGGTTTGGGTTTGCCGGCCCAGGGCCTCTTATTTGATCTCAGCCCCGGCCGTCTTATTTGATTTTTTAGCCGTGAATTCGAACGAAATTATGGACGTTACACAAAGTTAAGGGGACAGACAGATAGACAGACAGACGGACAGACAACGAAATTATTATATTTGGGTTTCAAATTGGATTGAATATATGTAAGTAGGAAGGAGCTTAGGAAAGCTAAAATTAAGATGGAGTGACAGCGTCCTTAAAGCGTCGTCTTGGAGCTTCGGAACTGGAGAGAGCTGGCACTATACCAAGTTGAGTGGAGGAAGATTCTTGAGGAGGCCAAGACCCATCAAGTGTTGTAGTGCCAAGAATGATTATGATGATGATAGTCTACAATAATGATGAAATAAAGTTTTTAATACCAGTACTTATGAGGATTATTTCAATGTTTACATTTTTTTTGTTGAAGACAGAGAAATGTGAAAAATCCCTTTGATGAGGAAATTTCAGTCAAGCATAAAATCCATTCAAATGTTTGTGTTTTTTTTTCGAAATAATGGAGAGTCGACGTCACGCGTTGTGAATGAAAGGATAGTTACAAAGGGGAGATCGCGTCTATAGGGGCCATGTGATGAGTGTACGTGCGTAAAAGATTGAAGTAGATTTTTTTAGCACAGACCTTCGGATTTTTTTTTATATTTCAGGTTTATAATTTTTAAATTTTAATATTTTATTTTGAGCTACAAAATTTTTTGGCCCATTATGGTGTATATATTATATATACATTAAAAATAATATTGCTAAATACTCTACTTTAAAATATAGGGATATCATTAGTAGCTGCAAAATCTATCTATACTATTTCATGAGAAGGACTTTATATGTCGATAGTATAGTCCCTTCAAATATATGAAAGGTTTTCAGATTTGGAACATACTGTAATAGATCTGAGGAACGTATGTCGCGACGCCAGAAAGAGACTGCATGACAGAGAGAGAGAATGTATAAAAAGGCGCGTGAATGTCGAGTCGCTCTCTTTTACTACCATTGTTATCCAGACCGCATCTTACTGTATAAACGATTGTCTAAACCCTTATTGGTACCGAATAAATACTTACGAGAACGAAGTCTTTACTAGAAACAACCTCATCCCGAAATAAGAGTATTACACATACAAACAACTTTAAAAATTTGATCATGTGTATATGTTCTTACGATGGTATTGGTGAACGTTGCGTTGTGTAAAGTGATCACTTAAGCTAGCTCCTACAGTTCATAATATCTATAAAATAGCTTAGTATCTATGCTTTTTCTCTAATTCGTCTTAATTGTTAATTTATTTTAATTTTTATCGTGTTTTCTAGGTGTCTTTGATAATACACGAATAATTTTTATATCCATTATTACGTTACAAATTTTGAATTAATTAAAAAACTGCTACTGGCGTGATAATAATAATAATAATACTTGGAAAATTTATATAGCACCATTTTCGCGAATACTCACCCAAGGGCGCA
This sequence comes from Agrypnia vestita, assembly GCA_016648135.1. NCBI lineage: Eukaryota > Metazoa > Arthropoda > Insecta > Trichoptera > Phryganeidae > Agrypnia > Agrypnia vestita. Next base: position 29,651 of record JADDOH010006546.1, on the reverse strand, counting down.
CCCAAAATTAAAATGCAGAGTAGCTCGTAAGTACCCGGCCCTTAGATGAGTAGTTGTATATGGGAACACTATGTTTTTGCTTGGCAAAGACGCGCGATTGGCTGAAATCTCTCCGTAGAACAGGTGATAATAAGAAGTGCCTGGTCGATCTTCCGAATGAGAGCTGTAGCACAATCACGTGTTAGATGTGCCACGTGAAGGGGCCCGGTGCGGCGATTTCGGAAACCTCACCGGTACTTTGGACCAACCACTTTACACACGCTAAATGGAACTCCGAATCGTGAGTCACGAAACAATTCTTTTTACTCCCTTTTTATTAACTCGTGGCGTCTGCCTGCTTGCTTGCCTGCTTGCCGTCGAAAAAACTTTGGATCATTTTTGACCCTTTTTTCCGTGATCCAATCGAGCTGAAACATTGCAAGCAGACTCGTGGCGACGATCAAAAAGATCTATCAAATTTTAGTTAAAAAAATAAATAATTATAGTATAATTTTGGATTTATAGAAATTTTAATGGTTTTTTCAAATTGGAATCATTATAAAAGTTTGATTACTACTAACGGCGTGCGATGGCCTGATAACGTCATGGGATATTTAAAATTTGAATTACTTTGTCGGTAAGTATAATAGGTACTTCACTACGAATTTCGAACATTTATGACAATTGATTCACAGATGATAGCACACTTCGGTTTTTTGGGAAGAAATCAAATAATAAAGAGATATTTTTAGAGATTTTTGACATAGATATTTGTCTAGATATGTTTCATTTTCAGTCAATCAATTATTTAATTACATGATGGTAAACTTAATTTACAAAGAAAGGGAGTAAAATAAAAACTTGGTTTTTATGGGTTTGTTTTTTTTTTATTATTTATTCTGGGGCTTTTTTCGTCCGTTCACTTCTTATTTCTCCATTTGAGATTTTTATCTTTCTTATCTTCATCCCTGAGGATTTCATGGTATATAATGAGAGATGTGTCGTAACTAGGGAATGCAAACCAGATCTCGCGAGATCGCGAGGCATTTTACGAGATCAATCCCGAACCGAAAAATTGGACGAGACTATCGGGATTGATCAACATTTTTGTATGTTTTGTATGTTTAATTGTGTATGTCTATAGCGTTTTTACTAAAAGTTTAGTGAAGTACTTAAAACTTATGTTCATGTCACATTCAAATAATGAAAATAGCTTTGAATAAAATTTGCTGTATTTTATTGGTTTTTATTGTTTACTAGTTAGTAGTTTATACTCTACTACATTGACTAATTGATGCTTGGAAAAACGCCTACAAAAACTTTAATGCAATGATTAATAATGAACATTTTATTAAAATTGCTGATATAAAAATGCAAGGCATTGTCGTTAATTGCTATTCAGCTCTATAAACAAAAAAGTTTTCGGGATCCCGATCCGTAGTGATCCCGCGGGATTGGAAATTCTAATCTCGAGGAATCCCGAAAAGGCAATCCCGAGTCGGGATTGCATTCCCTAGTCGTAACTTTCCATGTCCGGCTGGAGCGAGAGCAATGAGGGCACCTATATAGCGATACTCAATCCCATATTATCCAGTATGAGATGAGATACAGGATGCTGTAAATGTGATATTATTATTGAGAAATAATGTCACAAGGATGGATCAAGTCACTTCTGACGATACTATATTATTTAAAATTGTGATTCAAACTATATCCTAAGCAGAGAGATTAGATATACGTCTCCAAAGTTCATCATTGCCATACACTGTAATGGACTTATTTCCTATCTTTGATTCACTCAAATAATTGTTTTCTCATGGAAGATGTCATCCTCGGTGGAAATGTATTGTATTGTTTTACTTATTATATCAATTTTGTTATCTCTTTCATTTTACAATTCTCAAATGAGATTTTACATGTTACAACTTGGACGATATCTTGATTTAGGATTGGCTAGTTAAACATATGTACATAGTCCAAACTGCATACATAACATTACACCTTAAAATGTCAATTTGCATTAAATTATTTACCTTGTTATTAGTATCTTTGTGAAATGCTCAAAATTGAAGCTTGTTTTAGCTGTAATACAATCACTTACTGTACAAAAATTTATTATTGATGTAAAATTCCCTCTCGGATTCGCAACTCTCTACTTTTTACTAAATTAAAGATATAGGAAGGATTGTTGTTAGCCCTGGACAATTTCTTCCCTAGGACTCATGTTATACTGCCTAGCTAATCGGTGGGTGGGAGAGACCTCCCAACACGGGCCACCTCGCACCATATAAAAGCCATTCGTATGATCCAAGATCATTTTTATTTAGAGCTACGTATAATAATTACAGAAAATAATGTCTTCAGTTTGTTAAGATGCATGAAACTAACGAAAATTTGACGTTTTAATTGACAAAATACGTGCCTAATAAGGGGGTTGATAAATTTATAAAGAAATTAATGAAAAAATAATAAATATTTTATGTCGTACAAGAAAAATTCGATTAAGCAATTAACCAAGGTATCTTTACTATATATTTGGGTATTGGTATTGGTATTTGGATATTGGAGAAAGTTACTAAATGATTGAATTGAATCCTTATAAAGCTCTTCAACAAAAAAGTGAATATTTTTTCGTCAAAGGCTGAGTTCATATACATCGAATCATCGAGTTCAAAAGATGGCAGTTAAATTTTCTTTGAAGTCATGCAAAGCCAATATTAATGTTAATATGCTGAGATAAATCAAGTGGAAAAAGAATCAAAGGAAAGGATCCGTAATATACCCGGATAATTAAAATAACTTTTTCCCTATACGTTTTTTTTTACAAACAAACGAAGGTTTTCGAATTTAATCATGACTAGAACTAGATTCCAACGCTATACCGAATTCAATTAGTACTAATGTAAGTAGAATAAAAATAATATCACGATTCTCATTGAAATGTATGATATATTAAGTGATAGTATTAAGAACAAACCATATTTTAACAATCGATTAGGCATAATTATGATTTACCGCCATTTATTGACATAGTCATTTAACCAAGAGTGTGCTTCATCACTGAACTAGCGAAGGGAAAAACTACATTTCAAAATGAAGACTACAACACACACACGTTCACCAGTTTGAAGACTACAAAGTGTACACTACAAATGTAGTAAACACTACTTGAAGTGAAGTAATTGTAGTACTACGAAATGAAGTGAAGTAATGAAGTAATTGTAGTATTAATGAAGTGAAGTAATGTAATGAAGTAATTGTAGTATTAATGAAGTGAAGTGTAATGAAATGAAGTAATGAAGTAATGTAGTACTGGGTTACTATTTTTTTCCCAAATAAAAATTTGGCGAGCTAAAAAAAAAATAAGGATAAAAGGTCGCCAGCCATATTTTTTCATTCGATTCCAAAAAATTTTCAAACCATGGGGTTGTTGCAGTTTCCAAAGATTTATTCGTTTAGCTACATCAACTTCCCAAAAATTTCACGTAAAAAATGCACTATTTAAAGTATGTTTCTCATACTTTCAATAACTTTGAAGTGTATGTACTTTGTACTGTTCGCTTTGAAATGAAGTGTACTATTTTACTTTTTGAAGTTTATACTTTCAATAAATTTGGTGTTTTTAGTTTGTAGTGTGCACTACACTTCAAAACGTGCGAAGTGTGCACTTCAATGTAGTGTAGTACTACATTGTAGTAGTGAGTACAGAGCGGACCCATCACTACACTGAACACATTTGGATTGCGAAATTTGGACCTCCAGATTACGCCATGTACGCGCCAGCCACGGTAGGCACATACCCAAAATCATATTCAAATATTAATGCCATAAAATTACCTGTCAAATAAAGGTAATTAAATGGATATTAAAAACATTTTTTTGGGTTTTATTTCAACTTAAATTACTCCACCTCAAAAAAAAACAACCTCTAGATGTCTCGTAGAGACGAAACTATCTTTTATACGGGAAAGTAGGTATGGAAGTGTTTTTGGTGTTTATAGGACTTACGACCTATCGTATCACTTTACATATAATGTATTGTGTTCTTGAAAAATTTGAACATACTCAATGTATTCTGAACAATTTTTTTTTTATATTTATTTTTTTAGTAAATTAAACAATTTTTCATTGCAAAACATGCTTTTATTTAATTTTAAATGATAGTTTTATGCATGCTTTTATTTAATTTTAAATGATAGTTTTATTTTATTATACGATGATTTGACATCTGCATTCCTTCATGAAAATGATAGCATTTCTCTGTTTTTTTTTACATTCTCTGAAAGATATTCCTTTGATCCTTTGTGATGCAAAAAAATTAATGTATCGTTTTTTTTTTCTATTTGGAATTCATATTTCCTTAGAATATCTGTGTTATATATTATTTTATTTTTATGTATTTTGGCATTCTATAATTAAAGATTTTTTATGTGAAAATCATTGTTTGATCTTTCCTTGTTTTATGGTGAACAAATTTAAATTTGTTGATATTTTATAATTAAAGAGTATCTTATGTCTCCTAAAATGATTCTCATCGCTCTGACTTGAAAAATTTTCAAATTTTTGATGCCTCCTTCGTTTGTCAAGCATAAAATGGGGGAAAAATATTGAAAATGAGAAGCAATTATTGGTTTTTAAACTATCAATTTTCATTTTACTTTCCTAAAAATAATATATTTTTTACAATTTTCTTAGTTATGTATTAATTTTCTTAGTTATGTATTCAATTTTCTTGGTTATGTTTATTATTTATTTTTTTAAACTTGTTTCGGCACAGTTAAATTTTAATTCTACTTCAGAGTGTACTTGTGTACTAGTTTTTTTTAATAATAGTTTAAATGGTTAAATATAACTTTCAATAAAGAGAGGCGTGAGAGAGAATATTTATCGTTTCAAAGTTTTGATCCACCTTGGAACACATCTACACATGAGTAATATTTTAGATTTTACGCAAAACTTAGACTTAACTTCCAAATTACGCTTAGTTTTTTTTCACTAAATTATATTATATAATGCATTAACTTTCCTTTATTATTAAAAGATAATCGTGTTTTCAAAGAGATCTAGTGGGGATTTATTATATGTAGGGTATGAAAGCAAAGGCAGCAATCTCCAAAAAAATTAATGCATTCATCGAGGATTACTAATTTATGATGTACCTTCGGAATTCGCGATTTTATAAGAAACACAGCCTATAATTTTATAGAGAACATGATTTTGGAAGGGATAGACACATAAAATTTAGAATTCATTACATTTCAAATAAGTAATTGAGATACGGTTATGTTAGATGTCTGTTATTATAATAATTTTATATCAATTATAATAATGTTGCTGTTTCTCTGTCTGTTAGTCCGTCCGTCTGACTATCTGTCATTCCCCGTAACTTTTTTGCGATTTTTTTTTTCTAATTTTGATTTAAAAAAATTAATAAATACTTATTCCTTAGGAACCGACATGTAAAAGAACCGTCATTTTTGACGGGTTACAGCTAGAGCAGCAATATTTTGTCTATAACGACATAGAAATTTATCACTGTGCGACGGTTTCAGCCCAATAAAAATAAGTTAGTGGGATGCTTTTATCATTGAAGTGGTATATTTTGTCATTTTTAGTTGCATAAATATTCATTAATGCAGACACAAGGCCTGTGCACTGTGCATATACCCAAATCATATATTCTGTCCAAGCCCTAGGCCAGACTACTCTACCGTGTTTGACTGTGTCGAGACTAGTTTGATAAAATTCATTCTATTGATAGAATTGGCATCAATTTTCAGTTTCATAATAATCTTCGTTAAGGTTATCGTCCAGCAGAGTGAGCAAATTCCAAATTTTTTTCTCATATCTTCTCTTGCGTTTTTAATCACATTTTTGTATGGAAATACTATATGATCTTATTAAAATAGCAAAAAGTAAGTTTTATATTAAATTGTAATTTACCTACTATGTTTTAAAAATGCAGAAAATTGCTTCAACTTGTTGGCCTTTTATGACTGAATGGCCTCGTGAGATATTTTTTTTTCTCAATAATATTACAAAATAAACGATTCAACTAAACTTAACAAAATTATTGCAAAATCTCTGTTTGTTTACTTATAATTTATGTTTAAAAAAACGCTGTTTTTTATATTTTATTTTTTTGTGTATGTTTTACAATTCTTTTTTCATGGTTAACAACTTTTTTTATTTCAATAGATAAAATAGCTATAATTTAAAAAAAAATAATATTCGTCGATATTCCTGATTTTAGATATTTAATCAAGACGCAACGTATTTATGACACAATACACAATGCCTTTAAATAGCTAAAATCTGAAACTCAGAATAAGTTTTTGATTTTTTTTAGTATTAATTTTAAAATTATAAATATAAAAAGCACCTGGTTATTCATAATAAATATTGCATTTTTTTTTAAATAGTTATCTTTAAAATTTGTTTTCATGTTAGTAGCTACCTCATTATTATGAATTTCTCATATATAATTTTTATATTTTGATTGTCTCTACTTCGATTTTTGATTTTTAATTTGTTAGTATACAATTGTATCCTGACGAAGGAGCCATGGGCTCTGAAACATGTTGATATTTTTCAATAAAAAAGTGGTGAAAACAAAGTTCATTTTTATTAATTATATTTTTTCATAACAGTTTGTCATCTCACCCCATCAATAATTGAAATACAATCCACTTATTAACGTCCAATCTGAAGAATACTGGTAGTCTTTTAATACAACTTTTAATATAATTAAATATATTTAAATATTGTAAAGTTGGTTGCAAAAACGTCAATTTGCTCGTATTTGTTCGCTAGTCTAGGAAGCCTTTGCAGACATAGTTGGTGGCTTCAGTTTCCAAGGCAAAACCTGCATGACTTTTTAATTATGCGAGATGGAAGACGCAAGCAGATATTACATACACACCAATTTTGCAATTTTTTTTTTTAAAGTTATCAATCACGCGTTTGAGTTTCACTACTCCAATTTAGAGATTATCAGTAACTCTCATCCATGGTTTGGTCAAGTGGAATATTTTTACGAGGTGAGAATGCTAAATAAACTATTTAATACGAGTGTTGAAGGCAAAAGAACAGAGTATATCCACGATTGATCTGGCATGATAAGGTAAACCAATTTGGAGGACGGCTCTGTTAAAAGCTTCAACAACCGGATTGAATACATGAGAATGTGTATGAAAATCGACGAGGCAAAAGTAGTGTACTAAGATAGAACAGTGTGATTAGTAAGTATACCTCTTTCCGTTTAAAAAAGACAATCGAATTAGTAAGCAAACACAAACACATGTGATGTGTTTATACCCGGAAACACCAACACAACGAAACAATGTGCCTCGTATACACGGCCTACACATATTTAGGTACTAATTCGATTGTAATTTCTTAAATGGAAAGAGGGGTACTTAAGTATGAGTATTCGGTTATGCTGATATAAAACTATTAAGAAAGAATGAATCGCACGGATCGCGTAGTTATGAGAACTTCCGCCGTTATATAGACAAAAAAGCTCAGAGTAGAATGGCTTTTGACTGAATAACGGGGAGAAAAGATCTGCCTTACTGTCTCTAATGGTCGCGCCGGTAATGACTGTCGCGCCTCTGCCGCCAGGTGACGTCCCATATCGACATCCGTTTCAGAGCTACCGGCATTTTGAATTGAAAGACTGAATGAAAATTAAATTTTAAATAAATGTTTTTAAGCGCGCAGACCCGATAGGGTTAAGAAATGTAATTTTAAAATGTACTGTTAAACAGAGCCAGTCTTTAATTATCAATAGGTAGATACTTGCGTTAACTGTACTTTATATACAGCGTCCAAGCCAAAAGACATGGAATTGAAAAATGACTTATGAATATGAATCTACGAAAACTTAAAACGTCGATATTTATTATTGCATATTTTTTTACAAAAGGTTCCATTGTAAATATGTATGAATTGTTTTTTAATATAATTATAAGAAAAAACTTACATTTACAAAGACGTGACGCCTTTTATAGATTCGCCTTTTATAGATTGTATTCTTTCTACATAGGTAATGTTAAAATGAACGAAAAATAGTAGGTATTTATTTTGTTATATATGAAGGTTGAACGTACCTATCCATCTATCACATATGAGTGTCATTCAGTCAGTGTATCATGTCATTATGTCAGTGTATTCTTTCTACATAGATAATGTTAAAATGAACGAAAAATAGTAGGTATTTATTTTGTTATATATGTATGTTGAACGTACCTATCCATCTATCACATATGAATGTCATTATTAAATATCTTTTTTTTTCTATTATTTATGTGACTTGGATATATCTATTCTATAACATGAAAAAATTATTTGGGAAAATTATTTTTTCGAGAATTTTTTTTAAATATTTTCTTTTTTAATAAAATAAATAAATACTTATTCCTTAGGAACTGACACGTAAAAGTGTCATCAACGTCAAATATTCATTTTTTGTAGTCTTGAAATTTTTTTTCGAATTTTTTTTTCATTCGAACACTTTTATTGCCGAAAAAATTTTTTCAAACAATTTCTTTTCAAATACAATTTTTAAATTTTTTTAAAAATAAAACAAATAAATACTTATTCCTTTCTACTTTTTTACTCCCTTTATATTAACTCGTGGCGTCTGCTTGCATGACGAAAAAATTTTGGATCGATTTATAACCCTTTTCCCGTGATCCACTCGAGCTGAAACTTTGCAAGCAGACTCGTGGCGACGATCAAGAAGATCTATCAAATTTTAGTTTAAAAAATTAATAAATTTTTGGATTTTTCAAATTTTTAATGTTTGTTTTCATACAACTTACTAAGTTGTATGAAAATATTTCAATGCATCTGGTAGACAAGGAACCTTATTATAGAATTATTTTTGATTTTTCGAAATTTTTTATTACTCCCTTTTGTTGTGTCCGAAGCCCAACGCATAGGTTAAGCGCCAAACCAGTTTCCACTAGTAAATGAGAAAGTATAAAAAATAAAAATAAAATAAAAACGTGGTTTTTATGGGTTACTTTTTTAAACTAAAACTAAAACAGAACATATTAAAGCATATTTATTCTAAACTATTTAAATGTTTAGAATATATATGCTAGACCGAATAAATATCGAGGTACTGGAACATCTTCTGGAGATCCTTAGATGAAGAAAGTTGCCTTAGAACAGGAATTACAATAATAAATTTAACAGGAAAAACGAGCCGAACAGTATTTGGTTATTGAGTGTCGGGAAATAAATGAGTATTCAGGTTATAATAATCTCAATTTCTGAACTTTTTCTGAATAAAATATGTAAAATAATGATATTTGGAGCTAGTAACTTATTTTCACAGTACATTTAGTATAATTTAAAATTATGTTATTTATACAAGAAATACGGGATGCGTGTATTACGCTCCTATTAGATTTCAATACACTTTGAGAATTTTATTATTACTACTAAGAAACAGGCCGAAAGTCTCTGAACTGTATTCATAAACACCGTTGAATATGCACACTCCCGAGACATGGTGCATATTTCATCTCGCTTCAGGAGCCGATGTTTTTAAGACATTTTTATAATTAGTACTCATTAGCTTACGACCTAAGCTAGTGTAAAAATTAATGAATATTTCCTGGGCAAGCTAACCAGTGGAGTGTACTTACTCATCACGGTATAAGCTTGCGCTGCTTGTAATCATGATGCAGAAGTATGCTGAGCTAATTGCCATTAGAGACTGTACTCGTCTGAACTGGAAGCGCTTTGCCTAGGAAGAAATATAATATCTACAATATTGTTTTCGTAAAAAGTATCTTATCCTGCGAGAGCCATTTTATGATTTTGAAATAAATACACATTTTATTAATAATAAATACATATTGTCATGGAATCATGGCTGTGGGATGTAATCAAAATACTGGAAACTAATTTAGTTTAAATTTATTACTTTACTCAAATCGCTAAACACGAATTTAATTCCAGAATAGTTCTAAATTTACACTAAATTGCTAGAAAATTTTCTACTCGTATCTAGAAATTCATAAAAAATTTACAGATTTATATGGTTCTGATTACTACGGAACACTTCTCATAGTAGGTAAGGCTGATTAGATTCCGTACTAAAATCGTCCGTTAAATTTATTGTCGCTTGGTCATACTGAATCACCGATTTATATGTGTATTACGTGTTCGCGCAAGCTTCTATGATTCGCGTTCACTTCAATGTTAATACTATGCGCGTAGTAGATGGTTGATATTTTTTATAGGTAATGTCACCTCGCAATGGTTCCAGAATCTATTGGATTATTTAAGAGTAAAGGTTATTGTTATGGTCATTGGATATATTAATGTGTTAAATAAAACGGATTTGTTGTGGAGTGTTCACTCCTTGTACGATAGAGGTCACCAGTGTGCAATATGTACTAATTACATATTCGGGCTTTTCTGCGACGTTTCTTAAAGATAGAATCAAAGTCGTGAGAATAGGGCGCCAAACACTTGATTGTTTGTAAATGTTTTAAAAATTTTTTTCTTTTCAAAATGCTCCCAATTTCACAAAGAACGTATTTTACAAGTAACAAAAGAAAATTGCGCATATCAAGTTAATTAGATGGATTTTTAGGAATTGACCATCTTATTAGAGAAATATTGCTAATTATATGCAAATTTTGCTGATTAAGCCACGTGTCAGTTCACACATCGAAACATAATGTGTGTCATATTACGATATTAAAATTCACGGAAATCGACCGAACTGACGAAACGGCGCTGCGAGGTGAATCATGCGCAGACATCCGTTTGACATATTCTGCTAACGAGATTATCTGAGTAGGGGATTGTACATAATTTAAAATCCAATAATAACAACGTTCAGTGCGATGTGCAGTCTACACTGCAGATACGAGTTCATAAATTTGCCCCCTAACTGATTTTATATATTTATTTATATATTTTTCATTGACACCCTTTTACTTCCTCTACAGCCTTCATTTTATCACTACTGGATATAGGCCTCTTCCATACCATTCTATCATTTTCTCCCCTTTGATTTTTGAAGCCATTTCTTCCCTCACACAACGGCTGCATCGGCGGCCCATCTCTTTTGAGGTATTCTGAAGCATCTTTTATCCTCCAAGGGTCTCTACTTCAAAAATCTGGGAGTCCATCTTGCATTGCAATATGCCCTACCATGAAATGTGGTTCGGTGTCTAATTAATCCCCTACGCTTATACCAAATATGGATCTCTCCATAAACCGTTACATTCGTTTGAGCTTTTCTAATACATTAGATAATCATATATTTTAGTGATACATCACAGCTCTTGGTCAATTACAAGAAACTATTGTTTCACAGAAAGTATATCAAGTGAAGCATGGTTAGATGACACCTAACCATCCATCACTTAATACACCTAACCTTACCTAAATTACATAATTTAAATTGTTACCAGAAATGAGTGGAACTTTCTAGCTAATCAAAACTTATTCAAATTTTAAAATAATGATCCAGCTCATGTTTGTATCCAATGACTATGTTCTTAATAAAAGTTACAATTGTTTACAAGTTTAACCTCCCTCGTATTGTATTCACCTAATGAAAATTTCAGGTAGTTTTATTTTTCTTTTTTTTAACTATAATTTAATCAGCCTGTATGCAAGAAGTACGTATGTACGAGTGCTGAGTTTGTGCCAGCTTTCACCGTGCGACCTACACGTCACGTTATTCTAGGCTTGTGCATTACAAATTATTAATATTTATGAACGCGTTTCCGCGCTTCCGAATTGGATTTTTTCATCTCCGATTCAGGCACGTGTACATGAGATGTACGTTTTTAATTTAAATTTAAATCCTCGGTTGTATTTTTAAAATTATTATATTCATTAGAAGAATATTTTTTGAATTTATTTTTATTATACTTCATTATATAAACTTGAAACATTATTCGCATAGAATACATAAAATGGGGAGAAAAAAGAAAAGGCAGCACTAGCCATAAAATTTAAAAAAATATTTTGAATGCAGTCACCGAGGATTACTGATTTAAAATGTACTGAATTATATATTTAATATATCTATCTCTTCCAAAATTATGTTGCCCATAAATTTAGTGGCTGCTTTTCCTATAAAATCTCAAATTCAGTACATTATAAATTAGTAATTCTCGATGACTGGATACATTTTTTTTGTGTATTGCTGCATTTACTTTTATACTCCACATACGTATTCAGCACCAGCAAAATTTTTCATGATTTCTGCGTTATTTTTTATATTTCAATTTATTTATTTCCAAAAATATACATGTCATGCAATAAGCTTTCGACTAAGTTAATAAATATCTAAAAATATATTAAAGAATTGAGTTATTCATCCCCAAATAAGAAAGCTCTTGAATTATGTGTAAATATTGATATTCATATAAAACATGATCAATCAGGATATTATAATGTGATTTATATCATGAATAAACTCTTCGGGGTCTATCTTAGTGAGCGAGTTTTTACTTTCTACATTTTTTCTTGTCTCTGTCTCTTAAAATAATAAAAATATTCGTGTAATAACATGTTATAAATTACCTATATATGAATAGATTAACGTGATCCAAATATGAATAATCTTGATTTTAGGCTTAAAAATGTACCATTTTTAAACTTAAAATATCTGCTTTTAAACTAGCTAGCGCAAAAATTTTACTTCATTTATGTAATCAGGACCCATTATTATGCCAGGAAAATTTTATTTTTCATCAAATTTGTAATTCGTTTATATCTAACTATAGCCACGAGAGGGCGTGCGCACGGAAAGTCATTATTTTGACAGCGCAACATAGAAGTCCACCACAGAAAAGCGAAACCGCGGGGCGACTCAGTGTAGCCAGAATGACAGTGACAGCGAAAGAGCCATTTATAATCGACCTGTGAAGTAGTACTCAAGTGTCTACTTGGGAGTGGAATATTTTCGATACTAACGCGAATTAATTTGAACCTGTGTGGAATAATTTTTTAGTGACAATTAAAGAACGCGCGTGAATTAAAGAACGGTGCTCCGATAAAATTCGTGTACAGTGACTTGTGTTACAATTAAATTTTTTTTTAATTTTTGGTGTTCCATTTGCCTCCCGCAGACACAACCCGTGACCATACTCTAGATTCTTTTAGCAATTTAAGGACCTTTTATTTATATTTGTTACTTTTTTTATTGTTTTTGGGAATTGTTATACAAACATGGAGCAATGTCAGATACATGGCGTTGTCATTTTCCTAATTTTTCCTAAAATAGTGCAATCTTATATATACATTTGTTCTGATGTAAACAGAGTATTCATAAAACTATATTTTAGAAATTTAAAATTCCTTTTTTATATCCTCTGGAATTTCTTTGCTTATAAATCATAGCTTTTTAGATATGGTAACATTATTGTTTTTTTCTATTATATCATGTTTGTGCTTTTGTTGATTTGTAATCTTCAATTAAATTTTGCTGATTTGATTCCAATAAAAAATTTAATAAGGAAAATCATACCTTCATCTACACTACCTAATGTATAAAGAGGTGAAGATTGTAAGTTTGGATGTAGGAGGTGATCTCCAAAACTACTTAAAAAATTCTTTCAACAATATTTAGAATGGACCTTCTCACAACTTAATTTTTGTAGTCCAGAAATTGCTAGAATATTGAAGATAGAGTTAGGACATTTTTAATTTTTTTATTTACTCATGACTCCAGACGAGCCTTTAACTAAAAATGTCCAGAGTGTGACAGAGCTTGTCCATAATACTTAACTTAGATAGATTCCTGCCTTGGTCGAAAATGTTCAATCAAACGTAACCTAATATTAATAGTTATGATGTTATACAATATCAAATTTTGCATTATTTTTTTCAATATTTCTGATGATTATATTTTATAAAATGTACTTAGGTTTTCACGGCCACTCAGAATCTTCAGGTCAGACCTGATGATGGACCCTGCAATGAAATACGAAACGTCGGCCGGAAAGGTCGTAATAACACGGCATAATACCCTAGAAAACACAAACCTGAAGATTTATAAAATGTATTCAAATTAGATATTAGTTACTGTAGTGGTGGTCCAACATTTTACGGGTGTAATTGTGCTAATTACAATATTTTACAGGTGCATTCCTGCCTTGATTATGTATCGAAAATGTTCAAGCAACCATTACCTAATATCAATAGCTATGGAGATATGAGACATAAATTTTGCATTTTTTAAAAATATTTTGTGACTTATTTTTTGTAAAACGTTGAACTATCATTACAGTAACTTATATCGAATATAAAAAATTCATTCCCTTTAATACAAGTCAAATAAAATTATGAAAATTTGCCAATTTCAATTTGAAAACATTCCAATTAGAATGAAAGCAGATATTTTATCATTCTTGATAACAAAACTTGTATCGAAATGAAATGCAAACTTTATGTCGCATATCTCCATAACTATTGATATTAGGCCATGGTTGCTTGAACGTTTTTGACACATAATTAACGCAGGAATCTACCTGTCAAGTATTATGGATTAGTTTTGTTACACCCTGTTTAGTACACATAAGTTATTACACTTTGACATGGAAATATACTAGCGGCATGAGGGATATATAGATAAATTGGATTCAATGACTTGTATTAATTAAAAGTGATTTTTTTATATTTTTTTATACAAAATTTATTTTTACACACGTATCTATAATTTATTCTCCAAAGATTCGGTATTTCTGTTTTATGAGCCAAAGCTTTAAAAGCGTTATTTAACAACAAATCTAGATTACACATGAAAAAGCACGTAACATAATATTTGATAAACAAGTTACGTATGAAAAATAATAGTTAATGGCTCACTGGCGTTCATCCCTAGCAGGCTGTCAAAAAAACATAATTTATGGTCGAACCGCCGCCAACTTTTTCCTTGTCTATGAAGCTAAGCAGAAAAATAGGCATAGTCATCAAAATTATCGAAAAAATGTGGAATTTACTGAACAAGCAAAAATAAAATAACGTAAACTCATTTTACAAGTTATCGATATAAATAATTTGTTTTTCTTTGTCTAATTATATGTGTTGTAATTATTTACGTAAATGAATGTTTTTCCTTATTATATTAATAAGGCATTTGTTGAAAAGAAGAAAAATGAAAAAAATAAACTCATTAAAAGGATAAATAGCCTAGGGACTTAAATGTGTCAAAATAAAACATAAAAAAAGATTATTTAATTTATCAGTGATGAAGATACAGTGGTACAAAACTGTGGATGCAAAGTGGTTTATACAAGTTTTAAATTAATTAAAATTAAGAATTATGTCCAACCGTAAAGTAAACGCTATAAACTTCAAAAGTATGGTATAATAATATTTATTTATTTAGGGATATTTATTTTACATCACGACTATAGTTTCAAATTGTTGCTATTAAAAATAATTAATAAGGAAAAATTATTATTAAAAATATTACGTTTATTTTTATCTGATGTTAATGGAAGGAAAATAATCACTTGGATTAGTAGTAAATATAAATAATTGAATGTGCGAGCGAGGCAGCCATTATCGCTGCCTCGCTCGATTAGAATGGAGAATCACTGGATGAATGCAGTCATCATAAGAGCAGTGGTAGCCAAGGGAAACCAAGGGACCGACATCATCTAATTTTGCTGGCATACGTGTCAGCGATTATCAAGCGACTGAGAGAAGTAGGAAACATTTGAGAATCTTTTATCCAGGATTTTATAATATTGTATACGATGTTGACCTCTTTTCATTTAAGCAATACAATCGGATTAGTGTGTGTAAGCCGTGCGTACGGCGCGCGTTGTTTCATTATGTTGGTGTTTACGGGTATAAACACCAACACCACGAAACAATGTGCATCGTTTGCATGGTTTGAGCGTATTAATTGGATTGTCTTTCTTATATGAAAAGAGGCCTACATATTATGATTTTTTTGATCGAAAGATTTTAACTTGTTTTCAAACTGCTCTCGTTTGCATATCTTTATCGAAATTTATATCACAGACAATACATAATTTTAAACGAAATTCATTAATTTTTTAATTTCACTTAAGCCCTGGCGACAGGATTGATTCCACCAGCCTCGCGTATCACGGAGAAGGACCTTCGCGGGACAGCGCATAACTCCGCCATTTTGAAAATTTCCAAATAATTTTGGTATAAAAAAGTACCCGATCAATAAATAATGGAAAAACGGATTTCGGATTTCATATGCGCAATAGTTACGTCACAAAAGATAATTGAATTTGGATTTATTTTTATTTTTGTGCACAAAGTAATGTAACCCCTTAAAAATTAAAAAAAAAAAAACATATAGCACCTACGCTCATTTAGTGTCACAACTAAAAAAAATAAAAAATCCGTTTTATTGCACCATTAGTTTCACAATACTTCAAAATATTGTCTCAGAAAGTGTGATTTGCATATAGTTCAATTATTTGTCCCTAGAGGGTACTAGTGTAATTGTAATATTAACCTAAATTATAAACATACCAAACATAAACAGACACAAACAGTGTCACGTAACATAAGGTATTTTTTTGAGTTGAGACACAATTTGAGCGAGGGTGCGTCGTATGATGTCGGTAAGTTGAGTCCTATTCTAAACTTTTTTTCATATCCCTGGGGTTTAGCTTTACAAACAACATTAATGTGACACGCATTCACTAGTTTTTTTAAAAATTAAAATTTAAGTTAATCGAAAAAAATATATCATGTACGAGGAAATTCCCCTGCGCAATTCAAATAAAAATTTCACATCGTTTAATTCAATGCGGGCTACAAATTACCCTTCAAGAGCGGACTGCCTTAATAAAAGATAAAGAAAAATTCAATGCGGATAATTCGGCGTTTATTAAACACCATAAAACATTACGCTGTCAGGACAAAAGTTTAATCGATTTAAGATAAGAAAAAAAAATTCACTTGCCAATCGATTGATACTTATCCGAAGAGGGTAGAAGAGATTAAGTACCTTGGACGCTGGCTGCAGGAGACTGGGACCCGCAGATTTCGAAATAATTGAAATATGAATTGAGATGGCTCGAGGCGCTTTTGAGAAAATCTCATAACAAATACACCAGTATTATATCCAGCAATACAATGTTATGTCACATCCGTGCTGCGCTATAGAATCCAGATCTGATTGTTAAAAGAAGCCACCCTTAAAAAGCTGGAGGCATTTGAGATGTAGCCTCGCCGGTGTATGCGACATTTTAAGCTTTTATTTCTTTGTTTTCATTGAAATTCTTTAAAAAATATATTTATATGCTGTTTCAGAGTAGAAAGTGGGAAAAATAATATAATGTTAGAAAATTGATAAATATATGTTGTTACTAGATGGTTAGTAAAAGGAATAGCATACCATCCGAATCCCTTGTAACATGTCACTTTGGAAGGCTACACTCTTGAAGGCTTTAGAATTGCCTACAATTATCTACAACATTCAGGAGACGTCTGGAACAGTTTAAAAGCGACAAGAACCTTCTCATAAAAACTAGAAAAGAAAAATCTTTTCCAGGGTTCGAAATGAACGTTATTGCGCATTCCTAAATAGGTATACCTAGATGCAATAAAACAGCAATGCACTACCATTAAAGATACCAAGAAATTAAATATTTCAATAATCTACCAGCCAACATAAGAACTGTTATGTTAGTTATGCACAACATTATGCAAAGTTAAAAAAGTGCGTAAAATCATTGAACAATTGAGTTTTGGGATTGTGATACTAACCTAAACATAATTTTAAATATTGTAATATAAACTTAACATACTCAGATTTAAATATTTCTATACCTATATATATATCTTTGCATGCATGTGTCATACGTTTTTAAAAATGTAGTTATCTACCACACTAGTAACATTCTCCCATTCCATATACAAATTCACATTTTCGTGGGACTGTAATTTGAAAAAAATTTATCAAAATTAAATAATATGTATCATATGTGTAAAATATTATGTACACTTAAATAAAAAAATTAAAATAATAAAAATAAAATGCTAGCTCATAGAAACCATTAGTCCTGGGCCACCCTATAAAGACTTCCATACACGTTTCCTATATAAAAAGCTACGTGTCTGTGAGATTCCATAACTTATTTTAATTAATAACAGTTATTTCTTAAGATAAAGATCATTTTTTTAAGCAGATACAATATTTTAATGGTTTTACTATACAGTGATACAGGTTTCACATACAAATGAAACGTACACATATTGCATGCACCCCTATATCATCTTGTATCTCTGTGTATCGTGTATGTGGGGGGCTCTATTGGCTCGGAGCCAGGACTCAGGAGCAGGGCTTTCTACTTCAATTTTCATGGCTCGCTAGAGAGCTGCGGGGCAAGCCATTAGAAACGGCATTTCGATATTTCCTATCCCCATTCTCTTCCATCCGCATTTATAGCATTTACAACTAAAATATACATTTCAAGGAAATTTTATTTATACAGACGGGTCCAAATTTTTTTGTCACACTCCAATAATGGAAAAACCTATGATACTTTTTAATATTTTTTATCGAAACCTGCGAAGTTTAATCAAATAATAAACAAAATATTCGTTTTACTCAAATATTTTTTTATTATTTTCTCAAATCATCAACATTATACTAAAAAGGCTCAAACTAAAATTATACAACTGTGATGTAAAATGTTATCTATATCCTTTCAGATCCCTATCATATTTGATAGGGACCTGATGTCAGATACACACGGCAGAATATCCCAGAAATCTACCCACAGCATATTCTGAATGACCGTGAAAACCTGAGAACATATTTATTTATTCATCAATATTTATTTTGTACCGTACAAAATAAGATATAATACATTTGTGCCAGCGCTTTTTACAATCTTCTAGGCACTTATGGAACAAAATTTTCAATACCTAGTATTCAGCGATTCTGTATTCTCGATGTTGGAAAAACGTCATCTTTTATACATATTTTCATCTTCGGAAATAGTTAAAAGTTTTAAGGGGCTTAATTACCGACGAATACGGAGGTTGAAGGGTGTTATTTTTGCCAAGAAAAATCTAGAAAAATGTGGAACGGTTTCTAGGCACTGGAGCGGGGAGGCGTATTTTTGAAGGGTGGAGATTTTTATGCTTTTGGGGGTGTCACCGTTAGTACCTGTTAACAAAACTAAGTCTTCAGGCAATATAAATTATACACAAAGCAAATACAAAATTATTTTGCTTTCATGAAAGTAAATGTTATGTGCGTCACCTGACCGCACACCGCTGAAAATATTTATGTATACCTTTTTTTTGGCCACCTCTGTAAATAGATGCGATTTTATATTTCTCAGAATTTCCTAGATAAATTAATTTGCGGAAGCCGAGAATATCGCGTTTCGTTAAATAGAGTATTTTCATTATAAATGCGAAAGGAAAATTGATTTTATCTTAAAGGGGGAAACGTTCCTCGCTTTTCATGTGAAAATAAATAATTGGTTTTTGTTTTCGTTCTGAGTCTAAGACTCTTATGACTCCATAAGCAGCATTATTTAAGTAGACGCAACCACTCCCAAGAAGCTCCATGATTCTGTTATACTGTGATTTTTATAAAATCACCAATAAACTGATTAAATAATTGATTAAAATAAATTAGAAATTAACACACCTAGTTTAAAGATTTTTGCTATTAGTATATATAATTTATTATTCTATATATCTTGTGTAAATCAATTTTATATTTCACTGAAAAAGGTGCTTTAGAGAAAAAAAGGCCAAAATAAATCTAATTGTGACAAATTAGTCATATTTATTAAAAAAATACATGAAACCAATCTACTAAACCTAGAAATTCCAGACAAAATAATCTGTGCAAAAGTAACAATGCCACAGTGTTCCGTTCGAGAGTTTTGCTGCTTTAGAATAATATGTTTTCCTTCTCCTGCAAACACAGAAAAATTATTTTGTGGTGACATTATACTTATAATATATTTAAAAAAATTGTTTACACCGCTTTTTTATTGAAAAAATCAACAAGTTTCAAAGCCCATGGCCCCTTCGTCAGGATACAAATGTATAGCTACTAACAAAATTAAATTTAAAAATCGAAGTACGGATAATCAGAATATTAAAAAGTTATATATGGAAAATGAATAATAATAAGGTATCTACTTAACATGAATATAAATTTAAAAGATAATTTGAAATATAAAAGATAAAAGAAAAAAAAAGAAAAAACAAAAGAAATATAAAAAATTTGTAAAAACGACCTGGTTATTTATAATATTCAATTTACTATTAACACTTTTTCTTATTTCAAAATTTTATAATTTATCAAACTGTGATTCTGTATAATTTGTATGTAAAATTTGTAAACCCTTATTAAAATCAAAAGAATGATCCATAGCTAAAATATGGTTAGAAAATTCAGAAAACACCTTAAGTCCTTTTTTACAAATAGTTACACCAAAATATCCTGACGAAGGGGCCATGGACTTTGGAACATGTTGATTTTTTTCAATAAAGAAGTTTATTTCTATAAATTATAATATGTTTTCCATTTTATATTTAAAATAAGATAGGCTGGGCCCTTCACACGTCATGAAAATAAATAAATAGTCGCTGGAATATCTATATATATGATTTGTATATAGGCAGCAAAGCCTTAAAAATGGGGTGTGGCAATGCTCCTAACCCACCCACAAAAACACCATAAAACTTACAAGAGACTCCAGTACACAATATTTTATCAAAGAGTACGCGGATTCTTTTACAATGTCAATTTTATTTTCTTCACAGTAGTTCCCATCAGATACAACACTCTTATGCCAGCGCTCATTCTAATCTTCCATTTTTTACCTCTTATAGTGATTCTGTCTTCATCTCATCAATGTTGACAACAACTCTTCCTTTCACGGTTTTTTCTTCATCTTCGAGAATAAAAGCGCATGGAGACATGTACAGCAAATGCATTTTTATCGTTAGTAAGTAAATATTTTCGATAGCCAAAAACTAAATACCTACACGGTTCAAATGCAAAGACACGTCAAAGACAATAATTGTACCAATATAAGAAAAAAATATATTTACGATTGGATTTAAAAGGCCCGCGAAATTCTAAAATTCCACGTATTTTTGGTCAAACCTCGTATATAATATGAGATGGGATTGTGGGTAGAGGTTTCAGTGGGATTTCAAGTTGGCTCATAGCATTTTCCACTCACATAAGGGTGGGATCCGAGGTAGGTTACTAGTATTCAGCTGCTGACTATGTAATTTCATCTAGTTATCGAGTTTTGCAGTCACTCTGAATATTTTGGGAACCTTTTGGGACCGTGCCAAGGGGAGAGTCCCGTCGACTCTTCTTTGTTGACAGCAATTTGTAATCTGGAAAACACAGACCTCAGGGAACGTTTCAGGTACCTCGTGCATATGATTTCAGTGAATTTATTTGTGTGCCAAGCTTGTTACGTGAATAGTGTGGACAGCGTGTATACGCAGATGAACATGTCATTGGCCTGAATTTTACGTTTTAATAATAATTTAATTCCGGTGTTATCGGATAACTACGTAGAGATTATTCAGAATGATCATTAAATATACACATCACTAATTATTCGTTGTCATTATGATAATAATATACTTCACATCATTTCAATATTAATATATAGTTCATATATAACTTATATCGTTTATTAATAACCACTTTTTTAAGTTTTGACACTGATTTTGGAGTCTATAGGCCTATGGGAAAGGTACTTTGGATTTTTTTTTTCAAAATGATCATTAAAATGGGTGGAATAAAACTGTATTTACTCTACTTGAGTTTTTTTTTAATAGAAATGCAAACACGCTATCGTAATACAAGACAAATATTTAAGGGTGGTTTAGAAAAGTAACCCTCGGTATTAAGGGAGATCTTTGTTAAGGGTATAAAGACTCAGTCAAATAATACTATTTTTCTTTTATAAAAAATTATGCTTATGCGAACAAGGAATACGAGTCGTATCAATATTCTTAATATTTTAAAATTAAGCAAAACGCTTGTGCTGTAAAATAGGACTTACTTGCTGGAATCCTGGAATGGAGCACGAAAAACTGGTCACAAAATCTTTAGGCAAAAGTCATAACTACTATATCAACAAGCCACTCAGCTTCTCAAAGCTAATCAATTATTAATATTCGATGTAAGTTACTTTTATGATGATCAAACGTTGTATAGAAGATAAGTTAGAAATATTGATAAAAATGCGAAATCTCCGTAACTGTCGACATAACACCCAAAGTGTAGGATATACTAATTTTTATTCAAAATTGAATGAAGAAGACTGTTTTGAAGTTTTTTCTTCTTGCCCAGATGCCTTGTACATCCTATTATTTTTTTTAATTTAAATTTATAGCCTATTGTTTTTATATAAAAACATTGTGTCATTCGTAACCTGTACAGTATTTGGTCTTCGTCTCATTCTGGTGTGTACGATGACAGCGTTGCTTGTTCAGCATGTATATAGGTAACAGGTATACAGTTGTAATGATAATTTATAAGAATTTTCTAACCAACTTTTAGAAACATGCCACACTTGACAGTATTCAAATTTTACATCTAAATAATATGCTTTGATGACGCGGTATGGTGAAGCTTTCCATCATGTGCTGAAAGCACCCATCTATTCGGTACCTGATCGCAGCCGTAAGTACGCACAGAAATAATGCAGTACCAAACCGTTCCCGATATTCTGCATAGTACGGGAAATTTATCGATCATAGTCTTAACCATTGTATATGGCTTAAGTAGATAACTGCCATAAATTAAATAAAAAAAATGCTTTCTATTAATGATGTCTGTCGCTTGCTTACATATATCCACTTACTTCCTACCTTAGGAAACTTTCAATAGTCGTTGTTTTGTGGTATGCAAATAAGTGATAATACTCAGTCTACTTACACTGAATTAATTTTTGATGAATTGTAGTAATAAGTGAAAGCACAATTACAAGCTGAAATGCTTGTAGGCGACTGAAAAGCCAAGAACGGAATAAACGGTAGCGGCGCAGGGTTTTCTGACCTCATACTTGGCTGGGGCGCTCACATTTCAAAGCTTAGGGTAGATATAGACCCTTACCATTATAACCATCAATATTATATTTCGTACAAGCTCTTCAATAACGCCCTAATCCGATCAATTTTCTGTTAAAATTATTAATTGAAAAATGTTAGGTATATGCAAACTGAGTACAGTTGACTGTATTTTTTTCCTTAAATTACGAATTACTATTCTATCGAATAAGTATGCTCTTTTTTATTATATTATAAAAGTAGGTATATGAACATTTTTTAGTATTTTTATGTATCCTTTATTTTTTAATAGAGATGCGAACATGCAATACGTGTCACATCAATATTCTTACTATTTTCAAACTAAGCTAACTTAACCAGGTTAAGCTTAACTTAGGTTCAAACCAGCGACCTTTGGATCACGAAGGGAGAGTCCTTACCATAAGACCAACAAGCTACTCGAATTTTTATTTTTTAAATTATGATTTCACTTTTTAATGATTATTTGTGATTTTTATTATTAAACGTGTTTTTTTTATCACCATAAAAATAAATATAGATTTATAGATACGTTCAACTTCGGGTACCGGATGACAGAAAATGGGATTTTAGATCATTCGGTAATAGTAGGAGTACCGGAGTAGGGTACTAGAGGGGACCCTAGTCCAATTTGTATTTCAATGAAGAATAATGGTTTGAAAATGTTCTATATATTTTTAATTACGTTTTTTAAGCAATGCGAAGAAGATTCTACTAAATTTATCACAATTTTATAAGAAAACGTAATATTTTGAAGGCTCATAACTCACAAGTACCCGAATGACAGAATAATTGCAAGCAGAATGATGTAATATCATATCAAATATTGTCTATTGAAAAACTTTTACACATAACAATTTAATTTTATTTTGGTATTGTATTCTTAGGAATATTTATAAGGATTATAAATCGTCATGATTGTAGAACAATGACAAATGTGTGAAAAGTTAAAAAAAGAAGTCATCAAATGGTATATAAAAAGTGTATTTTTTCTCATTAATTTAACCGTCGCTATATGAAGTCGGTATAACGACGGTTCTAATTTGCGATCGTAGAACAATGCAGCATGTGTAGATACGTCGTTGTACTGCGCTGAAATTTTAAAGGTATCCACTTTGAATAACTAATCCAAGTTTCAAAGTAAAATCTTTTGTAGTTATCGAGCTATGACGTAAGTGTCTTTATGTAAATAAACCTCAAACTGTTCTCCTGCAAACTTGAGAAAAATCACATGCGTCGTTGTTCTACGATTATGACGAAATAATACTAACTAATAAATATTAAATTATTTTAAAAATAAGATTTTTGGGGTTAAATCGTGCCACGTTCAAGAAGGGGAGTGTTAAAATACTTATACTATAAATCTAAAATATAAAAAAAATATAAAAAATAAAAATAAAAAATATATGTAAGAGACAACTAGGGCGTTGATAGTAAATAAATAAATCAAATTATTTTTAATTAATAATAAAAAGTTGAACTTTGCTCACTTCAACCTAATCAGTTAGAAAGTTCTTCACATCCTTACAGCATCGGTAAGATTTCTTGTTGTTTCTATGTATTACTTGTTTACTACGCGTTTATTTTTAGATCAAATCCTCATCGTGTTTCTTCCTACATCCCACGTATCCCTCTACTAAATACATTCCACGGATGCCATCTACATATATTATAACCATATGACGAGTTTGTTATTCATTGTGTTCAATATTCTCTAATATGATGTTGGCACATAATTCGTAGTGATAATGTTCACGAACATATATTTGGTTTTTTATTTTGTTTCTACGGTTTACACCTACTACAATAAAATAAAAATCTTGTAAATCTCTAGATAACAGAGTACTTTATATATGTAAAAATAAATCAGCATGCATGATCATTTACAAATATACATGTGAAATTTATAAAACAGATTCTTTTATAATATTAGGTCCTTACATATGAAATTGGCGTTTTGCCGTACTGGCAAATTTGATCTCAAATATCTTCTCTTTGGTTAGGAATTCCAAATCCAAATTTATACAGCTATTTACTCATGTATTTGTGTTTTGAAAATTATAATTCATTTGTTTTTTCCTCAATTGTTTTTTTCTTTGCGTCACTCAGTTTACAAAATGAAAAACTGGAAATATCGCGTTATTTACGAGTACGAGTTCCACCGTGGCACCAGTGCTGCAGAAACGGCTCGAAGGATTAATGATGTGTATGGCGACGGTGCCGCAAAAGAAAACACAGTGCGTTTTTGGTTCCAACGTTTTCGTTCTGGAAATTTCGACCTGCAGAACAAGCCCCGTGGACGGCCGGAGACCAAAGTTGATAATGAAGAATTGAAGGCTATTGTGGAAGCGGATCCATCGCAAACCACATCCGAGTTAGCTGCAGGCCGCGGTGTTAGTGATAAAACTGTTTTAATCCACTTGAAGCAAATTGGTAAGGTGAAAAAGCTTGAAAGGTGGGTACCTCACGAATTGAGTGCAGCAAATCAACAAACGCGCGTTGACTGCTGCGTTGCATTACTCAACCGGCACAATAATGAAGGGATTTTAAATCGAATCATTACCTGTGATGAAAAGTGGATCCTGTACGATAATCGGAAGCGCTCATCGCAATGGCTGAACCCTGCCGAACCAGCCAAACCATGCCCCAAGCGAAAATTGACTCCAAAAAAGTTACTTGTGAGCGTTTGGTGGACTAGTGCTGGTGTCGTTCACTACAGCTTTCTTAAATCTGGCCAGACGATTACGGCAGATGTCTATTGTCAGCAACTGCAAACCATGATGGAAAAGCTAGCTGCTAAACAACCGAGGCTGGTTAATCGCTCTAGGCCACTGCTGCTTATGATAACGCTAGACCACACACTGCACAACAGACGGCTACCAAATTAGAGGAGCTTCAATTGGAATGTCTAAGACATCCACCGTACTCTCCGGACCTTGCCCCAACAGATTACCATTTTTTTCAAAATTTGGATAACTTCTTGCAAAGGAAAAAATTCAACTCCGATGGGGCAGTCCAAACCGCCTTCAAAGATTTTATTGATTCCCGTCCGAATGGTTTTTTTAGTACAGGGATCGATGAACTACCTATGAGATGGCAAAAGTGCATAGATAGCAATGGTACATACTTTGATTAAATAAATGTATTTTAATAAAAAAAAATCGTCTTTATGTTCCTCCCATACTAAACGCCAATTTCATATGTAAGGACCTAATAATTGTTGTATTGTTGTGTTTTTTTATTTACTAGGGGATAGTAGTTAAATTTGATTATTTTTTTTTTTTTTTATTTTAACATAACATTACATTAAATTACATTACAAATATAATTATACAATAATAATTCATCATACAATCATATAATAAAATATATAACTACCCAACTAAGATTATTAATAATATTTTGTTTACTATTACATGCTTTACTAATTTCTAATGATTCTAAATTATTCAATTTCAGACCAAAATTATTTATGTGTAAAATAGAAAGTCCTAAATTTTTATCAAAACCGTGATCATTTTCTAATAAAATATTTGCAAATTCAGAAAAACTACGATTATTCAGACACCTCAAATGCTCTTTAACTCTTAAACTGAAATTTCTTTGAAATTTTTTTTTGAAAAACCGTTTTTTGAATGTAAATCGCTGTAGGTATTATCTTTACACGACAGTTTATAAACACCTGAATTGTTAAATATATTACCATTATCCTTTGAATTTATGAGGAGTTTCCCTATATTATTATTTCTATAAAAACATTTTGTATAATTTGGCATATATATAACACCCTGACGATGGAAAGGTTTTTCCAAAACATGTAGGTGTAATTTATCAAATAATATAAGTGATACATATAAATAATACAATCAATATTTTTAAAATGTCAATCTGCAATGTTGCTGAATCAATTGAAAAAATAAAAAACTATAGAATTTTTATGAGCATTACATGATTACATATACATTATATCAAATAAACTTTCAACGCCGATGACATGAAACTTAAATGAATTATAAATTAAGTTCATAACATAATTCGGAGTGTGTGCAAACCACCCAATACAATTAAAAAAATGTTTTATAGATGAAAAAGCTATACGAGACACGTTATATAAACCAATAACCAATAAAATTCTTAATTTATTCAAGCGTTAAAAATATACAAAAACCAAATTATTTTTGCAAATAATTGCCATTTATAATAAATTTATGTTACAATTGTTCCTAATTAGTTGTTTAACTCCCTTTTATTTATTTTGTTGACAATTTTTTTTTCTTAAAAAAAAATAGAAACGCGAACACGGAATAGATGTCACATCAATATTCTTACTATTTTCAAACTAAGCTCAACGTTTGTGCTATGAAAATAGGACAAACTTGCTGGTCTGAAGTGAGGTTCAAAACCCACGACCTTTGGATCACGAGGCGAGAGTCCTAAACACAAGACCGACTTGCTACTCAATTACGTCCATATTTCCAATTTTTATTTCAGTATATGTTGTATCCTGACGAAGGACACATTGACTTATTTATTTATTTCAATATACGACTCAGAATTACCTTTCACATAATAATATTACAAGAAATCCAAATCCAAGAGAATAGAAAAATTTACATAATATAGATTTTTGTCTAAAGTTATAGCAGAAATTTAGAAAAAGGAGGTGTAATATAAAGTAAAACATAATTAAGAAAAACAGATGTGAAGTATATACAAGGTTAAACAAATAGGTATAATAATTTGTTTGTTGATCATTCAATAAATAGTGATTTTAAACAAAGCGTTTATTAATACATTCGTATTCATAAATATTGGTTTTAACAAATTGTGATCTTAAGCAAAGCCTTTTTCTCTTTATTAATAAATTCTTATACATTTCATTTCAAAAAGTCTTAGGTCCAGTGGAATAAATCGCTTTAGGAATAATATTCAAGATCTATTCGCTTTGATGAAAATCAAAATCATTTTGAAATTTTATTTCTGTTTCAAAATATTTAAGGTTTCGCTTCATAATTACATTGCTGCAGGCTGCCTGGGATACAAAGGCTTCACTAATTTCGGAGCGCAAGCAAATTCGTCCCCTTTCACACCTTCCCCATTCATAAATTAGTGTCGTAGAATAAACACCTCACAATATTTTCACCAACTAATTAAATACAACGCGAAGGAGGATTTCTGTGCGCCAGCGCCCTGGATGGCATTCTAAGCCTATTATAATGTTGCTTTGATACGGAGGGATGAAAGGCTTTGTATTCCTAAAGTATTCACCTGAAACATAAAAACTTGTTGAAATTACATTTGTGTTTCTCTTTTGATTTTAGTTTTAAATTTATTGTATGTACCTATACAGTTTTCCTTATGACTATCACCATCACGTGACTACGATTCTTTTTGGATCTTGGCCCTTTCAAGCACCTCAAACGCTTGAATATCCGTGAACTTGAACGTTCATGACCGTAATATGATATTTTATCTTTGAAGAATTTTAGAAATCTATCATTTAAGATATTAAACATATTATTTTTAATATATAAATATATTACGACATTTAAATTTTAAAGTATCTTATTCTCTTTAGAATGATTTTTATCGCCTATTTTGTTAAAAAAATATATATTAGGTCGACTTTGTCTTTGGAGTTTATTATATTTTTATAATGTATGTCTATTTATAAATATTTAAGTATTATTATATTATTAAAATAAACTCCAAGACGAAGTCGACCCGCTAAATCATTCCGGTATTTTAAAACTAAATCGTAACGACTGTTCGGCCATTTTATCTATAGTTATAGGGTGTCCCGTATCTCGACGTTAAGCCGAAATCGGGTGATAAGCCAGTCATAATAGTTATCAGAAGAATATTTTTTTAAAATCAAATGTTTTATAAGCATTTATAAAAAAATCAAAAATATCTACACCCTGTGATGGCCTTTTCACTCCTGTTGCTACAAATCTTTATTTTTATTACTATTATGTAATCCTGAATAATGCTTCTGTAAACTTTTGTCCAAAATTCAAAGCCAACTACTCCAGCTTGGAAGAAAATGTCATTTTTAACCAAACCAAGTACTCAAAATCAATACTTTGCCCAGTTTTAACTGTTTTTTTTTTTAAATATTTTTCTGGTAACTATTATGACTAGCCTATCACCCGATTTCAGCTTGCCGTCGAGATACGGGACACCCTGTATATATATTTTATATATATAGGTAAAACAGCACGTAATTTTAATGTTAGAGTAAAGGAACACATAAGATGTCTCAATCATTGTCATCATCATTCTTGGCACTATAACCCTTGGTGGGTCTTGGCATACTCAATAATTTTCCTCCACTCTTCTCGGTCTAATGCCAGCTCTCTCCAGTTTCGAAGCTCTAAGATCTTTGAGGACGTTGTCACTTCATCTTAGTTTCGGCCTTCCTAAGCCCTATTGGCCTTGAGTTCAGCAGGGACTTTGGTGCTTGATGCTCGGACATTCTCTCCACATGACCCAGCCACCGAAGTCTTCCCAGTTTTATAAATTTTGTGACGTTTGGCTCCTTAAATAAAGTATAGAGCTGATTGTTGTAACGTCTACGCCAAAGTCCACTTTCT